>VXAC01001101.1:0-292930 GCA_013399225.1 Rhipidura dahli | reverse complement strand
AAAAAAAAAAAAAAGCACTTTCTTGCTGCTATAGGAAATTAAAACCTCATGGGCAAAGGACCATCCCAGAAATGCCACCACAATTGGCTCTTATTGGCATCCCTAGAGAAGCAAAAGAGATAACCTCAGATAAGTTAAGCTTCACTAAGAGGAATGATGTGGAAATGCAGAAGACTAAAAGATAGCTAAGATAATTGTGGCCCTATGTTTAGTTTTTAATGTTACTGAAGATGCCACACTGGCATTGTGGCAGTACAGAGCAGCTGTTGGGAAAGACCTGAGAATGAGATGAAGGAAGGAAGATGTCATTTGAAAAGGTAAAGTAGCATCTAAATGAGAAAAACAGATAGCAACATTCAAGCAAGGGTAACAGTGATAGAGCATATGATCCAAATGATCATAAACTCTGGAAATTTGCATGCAAAATTTTAATATAATGTAATAAAAATTTCATGAATAGGTGGACTAACTAATGGTATCAAAAGTGGTACCTGATCCTTTTTCCTTCATCAGAAATGAAGAACCTGCCCAGAAAGTAATTTAATTTTGTAATAGAAAATGAGACATTTGACTGAAGATGCATAAAGGTAGTTAAAGACAGCCATGTGCTTGAAGTAAGTGTTGTAGATGTGGATTCAAACAGAAAAAAAAAAAAAAAGATGAATACTTTAGTACAAATCAAATTATTTGCTAAAACTACTTTTGAGATCTGCATTAAAGTAAGAAAACTCTTAAAAAGCAACCCTTCAGAGGAATGTATGTTTTAAGACATGACATGGAGAGAAAGGAACTTCACTATTGGTTTTGTCATGGTTTTTTTAGCATTTTGTAATTGTGGAGTTTATTTTTGTTCTTTTTGCGCTGTTAGCATATCAACTTCTTAAACTTTATATAGTTATAAGTAAACTAAATCCTATTAAATCTCTGGTCTTTGTGTATAGTCTGCTCTGCAAAGGAAGAATATAGGTGTTAATGAAATTTTCATTTTTCAAGCAACATTGAGAGACACAAAAATCAAGAGGTGAATGCACTAAGTTCTTCACTAATCAAAAATGAAAGACCAATTTGTCAAAGAAAACGATACTAATGTCAAATTTGCCCTTTTTCTGCTTAAGGTGCAGAATTTCCCCCACGGTTCCGAAACATATGGCTCACCAAAGACATCAATTTTTTATTCTTTCAACCTTTCAGATCACTCACAGCCTTCTTGTAATTTATAGTTAAGTTACTTTTATGTTTTCCCAGGGGCTGTCGTTTTCATCCTTTAAAAACTGAGATTCAGCGGCTGCACAGACATGTGTAGGTGAAACTTCTTCCCTCTCAGCTGCTGGTGTTTCTTGGTTAACTCTCCCGTTAAGGTTTCTGACTCTGGGATCTGAGTGACCTGGGTGTCAGCTCAGCCCTGTCTCTCCAGGGCTGATATTGTGGGAGACATTCCCCTGCCATACTCAGCACCTGCCAAAGCCTCCAGGAGCAGGGGTCAGTGTACCTGGACTCTGTGCAGCTCAGTGTTTCACCTCAGCTACCCTGTGTCTTTTCAAACACCAGGGAAGGCTGCTTTACCTCCCTACAACCTGGTATTCTGTTGATGTTTGGCACTTCAGGGCAGCACACCCTCTACTTCCAGCAAATCAGTGCAAACTAATGGGGTGGATGTGTCTATTAAAACTGGACTGGAGTTACCCAACTAGGTGAACAAATGAATTCTGTTATTTCTGTACTGTTATTTCAATGAGTGAGTGCTGATCCAAAGATCAAGATAAATACATGGTTTTGAATGTATTTACTCCAAAAGAAGGTCAGTTTGCTTTAACCAGAAGGTTTCAAACATCTGTTTTACAAGTCAAACTGTTGGAGGAATGATGCTTAGACAGCTATATTATTCCCTGTGGAATAATTTGCTCATTCTCAGACATGTTGTTTTGCATATACTCTTATTTTGTTTGTACACATTGTACTGTTCTGTTAAACAGAATTATTCTCCATAGGATGTTATTCAAATTATTTTGTAGTGTGAAGTTTTAAATTGACCCTGTAAATGCTGCAGGTAGCATTTTCTTTTCCACACAGAAGTCTCATAAAACCCACAGCAAGGCAAATGTCTCTCTAGCAAACCTGAGACCACTTGTTATTTCACAAGTAAACTTGTGTAAAACTATTTATTTACCTAAGTCACACACACACAGTCACACAACAAATAACTTAAAACCAAGCCCCAAAAAACAGATGAGGCGATGGTAGTGTCTCTGCTTATACCCACGATTATGAGGTTCATTTGGAACATAATAAACAGAATAAACTGAAATAAAAATAGAAATTGAGGCTGACTTTTTGGTAGATATCTTCCTCCCACATATTTCCTTGTAAAAATAATTCCATTTTAAGAGATTTTGTAGTTGCGGTAAGAATTACGATTTCCACAGTAATCTCCATACTTTATGCTCACCATATACCAGTTCCTGAAGTACAACACTCTGCCTGGGTCCTACAACCTGGTTGGGTGCAGTAAATGGTAGCAAGAATTTGCTTTGTATTTGTAACATAGCATCTGAGCATAACCAGTCATTGCTATGCGACACAACTGGTAATTATTGTTCACTGGGGAGTTTGTATAAAATAAATGAACATTCTGTAAGCCATTTGTTCAAGGACAAATTCAGAAAGATTTCATCTTTTGGAACAATTTTCACACGTACACTATTAGAATTTTTTACTGGTGAAAAATCATTGCCTTTTTCTTTTCTGAACAGAAGTAATTTGCCATAGTGATAATTTTTTTTTTTAATTTATTTTTCCTGTTTGTCTTTGATAGGCACAGTAGAGGTTAAGACAATTTTGCATGGTGGGATCCAGTGTAAAAGTCAATTTTAGCATACAATATTCAGTTTCCTTTGCACAGAAAAAAGCAAGTAAAGCTGTTGTAGTACATGAATTAAAATTTGAAGATTCCATCTTCCCCTTCCTTTTCCAGCTGGAAGACGGAAATAGTTTTTTTCTTTTTTCATTTTTTCTCTTTTCCTTTTTTTTTTTTTCCTTTTTTCTTTTCCTTAGGACAAAAATACTTTTGCTGAGAACTATCTCCACACAAAAGCTTACAGAGCTGAATATGATGTCTTGTCTTATCACTTCTGAACAGACTCTGGAGTTTGAAAAGACTTCTGAAATTTGCTTAACTTGCCGTTTCCTAATATAATGAGGAAATCAATGTGTCTTGCTTTTAAAAATGCTGGTGGCTTCAGAATAATTTGAGTGTCAGCAAGGATAAGCAGAAATGAAACTGCAAGTACTTGCTCATCACTGAAATATCTGAGATGATTTAGAGATAAAAATGTGCTAATTTGCTATTGTCAGGGAGAATATGTCATTCAGACACACTCACTACTCCGAGAATTTTTTGAATAAGCTAATTCAGGCTTTAGGGGTTTCTGAATGAAACCTCCAGGGATATCCATGCCCTCGACACGGGAGTTGGGCAGGGCTGCAAAGGGGGCAGCAGCAGGGGTAACAGCTCTGGGGAATGAAATGCAGCAGTGGGAGCATGAGCAAAGCCCAGACCTGCACTCCCCACAAACCAGCTGCCTCCTGGCAAGCCTTAACCCAGGCCTGGTCACTGGAGGAAATCTAAAATTGTTAGAGAATATATATAGGAAAATATGCTTCCATGTTTAAAGAGCATCAATAAATGGATGGTAAATGCAGCACAAAGAGAATTCTTGAAATAAGAAAATTATTTGTGAAATATAATCCAAATGTACTTATCTTCAGCACTGTGTATGCACCTTAGCATTCCTTAGCACTGTTGCTCAGGGTTTTGGGGGGATTTTAGTTGGTGTGTGAAGTCAAGAAGCTAAATTTCAGTTTGACATGAGCATAATTTTCCAGTCAACTGCTACTGTAGAGGATTATTTGAATGAGACCACACTAATTTTAATGAAGTCCAAAGTTTAAATTAGATACAGCAAAACATAGGTTTAATGCAGAAGTTATTTAAAATTATATTTTACATAGAGCTATTCACATGATTGCATTTTGATCTGGTTCCTCAACCAAAATTTTGTGAAAAAGGTTATTTCAGAATAACTGTTTTGTATATGTAAATATTTTTACATTTTAAACATTTTTCTTTGGATTTAGTTTCATTTTTCTCAATTTTAAAAACAAAACTTTAAGCGTTAAGAGAATAAAATAGAACATTAGCATTTTTTCCAAGATTTTATTATTTTTTCAATAAAATAACTTTCTAAATTTGATTTGCCCCCACATTAAAAGACCAGAGTCTAATTATATGTAATTTAAAGTATAAATATTCTACCCATTTATAAAAGCTGTATCTAACTTTTTCATTGTTTCCTTGCAACACTCTCCCATTTTGGTATTCTCCCTTATTACACATGGTGAACATTTTTCTGTGATAGAATTTGACTAGATTCCCAATGTTCTCAGAGAAATTCTATCCTGGCCATCAACAACAACTCTTAAAAAAGGTCCCCTTTTATCCATCTGAAGTCTTTCTCCTGATCTTAATTCCACCTGTACTGAAGAATCTTAACAAGCCTTCCTGCTCTTTTTAACATGAGGGCTGTTCTCAAACCTACTCATTCTGTACTTTCCCATGAAGCTTCAAAGGATGCCCCACTGTATTTTCAGTGTCCTCGCATTGTCCACACCAGAGTGTTTTAGATTATAAACTGAAAATAATTAAAGGTCTAGTGCTCAAGGGTTCAACAGACATTTGAGTTGAAAATAGTTTGTAGCCTTGTCACTGCAAAAACAAAAACACGGTATGAAAATTTAGGAGAACATTTTAAAATATTCAGCAGTGTTAAGGCAATACCAATGCTTCCAGTGTGGACAGAAGTCAGGTAGCTCTTTGGAATATTTTGTAACTGGAACATAACGGCAAATAACATCCTTGCCACTAGAGAGAGCTCTCACACTAAAATAATGGAACATTGCTTTGGGCTCCTTTTTTTTTTCAGCGTTGAGGAAAAAATGTAAGAGGGAAAATATTGTACCATCTGGACTCATGATGGGAAGATATGACCTGACAAAAAGAAGAGTCCAGAGGCTGGTTCCAGCTGGACATGGGGAGAGGGGAACATGTTGTCTTCATTCCTCACTGTGGCAGATTCTGCCCGGATCCCATGAAAGGCAACAAGAAATGTCTGAAAGCAAATAGGTTTATTTTTCCACTTTTGGCTGAGAAAATTAGAGTTGATGGGACGTATGGTAGTTGCTCCTGTCTTTTCATTCGACACAGGCAAGGCCAAACAGAGCAAGAGTGGTTGGGGGTTTTTGCCATTTTCAAAAGGGGCCAAAATCTGCTCCCAGAAGCAAACCATCAAGACCTATCAACATTATTCAAAGATGTTCATGCTTCCAAAAGCATGCAGAGAAAGGTTGCAATAGCCTTTTTGTCTTAGCAGCTGTGAATGAAAATCAGTGCTAAAGAATACCAGGAGCAGAGCTGGTGTCTTCTGTAGCACAGGCTGTAGCTGAAATTTTCAGTGCAAGATGATGAAAGGGTTCAGGTTAAGAGAGAGAACATTTTGAGTATAGTTTTGAGTAATTTAGTAGACCTTTATTCAAGAATGACAGACTTTTTAGGAAACTGACCCAGGAAATTTTGGATGGTGTTTCTTGTTATTTAGAGCAGTATTTAAATTTCAGTGAAAGTGTTCTGCATTTGGTTAAGCTGCTAGAAGTGAACATTTCTAGTAAACATTTTCAGACTAAGGAAGCAAATATGTTTGGGCAAAGTATGGCAAACTTAGAGTCCCAAGTGCCCCTTCTTCTTCACTTCCCCATCTTCCGCATACAAAAGATGAATTTGAAATCTTTAAGGGCTTGAATTTCCTGATTTTGTGGCTAAGGCTCTGTTCTACCCTCTAGAAAATGGAAATGCAGTAAGTTCTATCATGTTATTCAGGTCATATGTTACTCATTCCTTGAGAATTTATATTAATTTTTGCCCTTTCAAATTAAACATGTAATTTCAATAAGCATCTGAAAGATGCGATACCTCATTTTCCCAGGGGATCAGAGAGGACTCATGATGGTCTTCTGTCAAATCCTGAAATTTCTTTACAAAAGCAGATGTTCCAATAGAGAGATGAAATATTTTTTTGTCATAAAAGATGCAGTTAGTGGCATGAAAGACTAAGACAAAAGAAAGACATGAAAGACAAAGGAGTGTTGTTATAATCATTTATCTAAGAAGTTTCTCAGTTTGGCATTTGTGTGAATCAAAACCTTTTTGAAATGACTTGTGAATTCAGTCTTCTATGTGACCAGAGACAACTTTGTAATTGTGTGCAAGTCTGGGTTCCTAATTACTCTGAGATCTAAGGCAATTAAAATTATACAGTGTTCCCCTCCATCAGCTTTCCTGTCTGAGAAGAACTGCCTTCATTTTTACCTCAAACTCTCAATACTTCCTATGATATAGCAGTAGCCTGAAATAAGTTTAGACAGAGAATACAGGGATTTTCATATTCTCTCAGTATGCCTTTTTCTTTCAGGAAGGTATTTGCCTGCTTGACATTTTTTTCCAGTCTCTTCTACCTCCCTTTTGCTTGGATTCTGCTTCCATATTCAGCATTATGTTACAAGAATATGTGTTTTGTGCAAATGAATAGTTAATGTTATAGAAGAAAGTAGGGGATAACTGGACAGGTAACACTGGATGCCCATACATATTCCAGGGCATTCCTAGTTGCCCCTGCTTCTGAACAAATCATTCCCTCATCACTTCAATTAAGGTACTAGGAGCTGAAATATTTATTTTTGAGATCTAACAGCAGAATTGTTACTATTCTACTGAGAAATAACCTCTTACCTCAGGCTTCAGTAAAGTCATTCAAGGACAGACGTTCCTTTTCACAATCAATTTAATTCAAGTCATTAACCAAGAAGCCCAAAGAAGTTTATAGACCTTAAAAATACAAATAACAGAGTGTGTTATGTCTTTAATTAGTAACACTCCAGATTTGAAATGATGACCTAGAGGTATATAACTCCATAGCCCATTACCAATCCCCTGAGCCACTCCAATCTGGCAGAGACCTTGTCCCCGCCTTACACTTTTAAGTAAGGTTAAGAAAACCCAGGACAAGGAGGGGTTTCTCCTTTCCTTTTTCTCTTTCTCTTATAATTTTCAACTGCCTTTCAAAATGCTTTAAAAAGCTCCGCAGTTTGTGGCAAAATACAAAATGTTTGAAAAATTGCAAATATTTAAGAAAATATGGCTACCAGTCCAGTTGTAGAAGTTTTTTCAGGAAATGTACTTGATAAATCTTCATAAAAGTGAACATTTTCATATTAGTGGTTTTTTTTTTTTTTTTCTTTTTGGGAAACTAAACATAAAATAAATACTACTGTTTTAGCATGAGATTATTCATCTATTACTGTAGTGTTATCATACTCAGCATCATCTCTGATCTCAGAAAGCCTTTCTAATAGTTTTTTCTAAGTCATAAATATGGGAGATATAAAAAAACAAATTCAAATTTCCTTTGGAGGAGATACCTACCACCAGAAAAAAAATCATTACTGTTCTTATGCACTGAAAAACATTATAAAATTTTATATATTTTGAGCATTGCAACACAGTTAAGAAATGGGTTTCTAGTCCATAGAAATCCCGGAAAATGACATTTATTTCTGTTTTAAAGATAACCGTCTCAGGATTTTGTGAAATAAATTATTATTATTTAATAGATGTTTAAAAGATGTAGATTATATTATTATTTAATAGATGTTTTTCAACTTTAAAACTTTGAATATGTACTGCAATATATTGCATGACATGCTTTATATATACTCTTTTCCTTCCTTTTTTCAGGAGGATCATATTCAAAAATTTCTAAATCACCCTTCATGCTGTGAGGAGTAACAGACATTCAGTGCTGCCACGCTGATGTAATTTTTGTTTAATTTAATTATTTTTCCTTGTCTAACAACAAATGGTAATAGCAGCATCTTTTCTGGAGCCATCAGGTACATGAAGAAGACTGTGAATCACTGTGAGAATTTTCAAGCACCTCCTCAACCATTTAAGGCTCATAAGAGTAAGGAAGAGGCTCATAACTCCAGAATGGATATGAAGGGCTTCAGAAAGGTAACTCATTTTTTTCCTGCTCTTCAGAGAAAGAATTTCATTGCTTGGGAGGATGCTTGGAGGTCAAATATTTGTGTTTTAGACACCTCAGTCTAAAGAGCACTTAACAGGAGATGAGAGCAACACCGGTAGTGAGATATAGTTAGCTCATGAACTGATACTGCTACTTTATACCTAGAAATTTTTGCTTTTACCTTTTGTTAATATGCTAGCTCAGAACACTGTATTATTGCCATCACTACTGCTTCTGAGTTCCTCGGGCTTAGTCCTTGAGATTATGATTTTTCAACATATTTACACTAGTTTACATTAGTTAAAGGCGTAGTGCTAAACAATGGAATGCAGGAGGACAAGAGGATGGGGCCAGCCCTTGCAGTGGTGCCCAACGACAGGATGAGGGACAATGGGCACAAACAGAAAGGCAGGAAGTTCTGTCTGAATACAAGGAAAAAATACTCTGGCAGAGCACTGGAGCAGGCTGCCCAGAGAGGACGTGGAGTCTCCTCAAAATACTCAAAACCCACCTGGACATGGACCTGTGCAACTTGCTGTAAATGAAGCTGCTTTAGCAGAGGAGTTTGACTAGATGATCTCCAGAGATCCTTTCTGACTCCAACCATTTTGTCTTTCCCTGACAAACAACAGATGTTTCAGGTTTCCCCATGAATGCTTTCTCTAGACTCTACAGAGACAAACGCCCTTGGCCAGCTGAAGCACCTGCCTGAAAGCAGAAGGCAGTTTCAGCCCTTTAAACAGTGAAATGGCAATAAAAGAGGTTTCTGTTCTCTCCATCCTGCAGTCTGTTCTTCCTTCTGTAACTGCTTTTAGATTTTAGATCTAGACGAGACTATTTGTCTCACCTCTGGTGGCTTTCCAGACACGGTGCTTTGCTACATATTTTTACATTCTTTATGCTACACTTTACTTACCTTGTGTAGAGAGGATTATTTCCTTTTTTTCTATGCATGTCCATTGTCTGTATGGCACATCCAGACAAAGGATGCTCTTTTAACAGCAAAGTAAGATTCAGGGTACCTCAACACAATGATAAAAAAACCTGTCTGAATTATGTAAATATGTTTAATTACAGCTTTTTTTCCATGAAGCCTTTTGGCAGAAAGACAGTCTCCGCAACCCCAAAATTGAATAATTTGCAAGCATTTTAGGATCTGCTAAGATAAAAGGATTTGTCTATTTTGTAATCTCTTCTGATTGATAATTTCTGTCAAATGGATTTTGACATTATAGTTGAGTGGTTGCAAACCTGAAAGTAAAAGTGACATTATATTCCCTTTGAACATGAAATGAAAGGAAGTGTACCTTACCATCACTAGATACCTTGTTTAATCAATGTCATTCTTAATTCAAATTTTTATGGCCAACATACACAGTTGCTAAATTGGATACTACAGCCAGGTACCTGCTCAGGGCTGGGGAACAGGTAGGGAGTAGGAGATCATCTCCCTGAAGAAATCTCTTGTGTTATATTGCCATATATGTATTTTGAAGATGCTGAAGATTCTCTGGAGACATGTAGAAAATTGTCCAGTTCTCTTAAATTAAGTAACTAGATTAATCACATTGGAAGATATCAATCAAGTGATCAGAGGAAGAGATTGTGTGCACATGAGCAATGTAATTTTTTGCTAGGAATAACACCATATAATCAAAACTCTAGAAGACAACTTCATCCAGACAATAAGATTCTTACAAACATTCTGAAGTTCTGACAGAAACAAACTGTCAACTCATCCTTCAGCATCATCTCCACATCTTACATGCCTTAGCAAAAAGGACAGCAACTGCAGATTCCTCTGCTGTGGAGCATCATGACAAAAAGAGTTTGTGGACTGGAGGTACTTCACTGGACAAAAAAGCTGACACAATGGAACATTTATGCTATTCACACACTCACCTACACCACCAGCTAATTTTCCACATGCATCAGGAGAATTCTGAGATAACTGAGTAGCAAAATTTAGCTGAAACATCAGAAAAAGATTTGGGCATAAAAATAATAATGCAACGCTGATATTACCTTTATGTGTGACAAGCGAACTAATATATTTTGCCATGGACCATGACTTCATTTTGCAAGATAGTTCACAAAGAAAAAATTTTAAAAATAGCTCATTAGGTTTTTAACTTTTTAGGCAAAGCATTATTGAGTGAGAAAGGGAATTACTGGAAGACAACAGGGAACCCCTGTTAATATATGCATTAGATAATATGCATTAGCCTGAATAGTCCTGACAGGTAAATCATCCCTATTGACAGGTAACTTCTCCAATGGGTCCAAGAATCTGTTGTGGAAGTAGATCTTCAAGTAACCCATGATCAGACGTACATTGAAATTTCAAGTAAAATAAATGCTTAAAATATCAGTTCTGGAGTGATTTTAAAAGCATTTTAAGGCAGAGTTTGCTTGTTCTATGTTTAACAATCCTGAAAAAAACACTATCTTTATTTTAACTACTGATTATCTCTTCTAAATTAGCTTCAAATCCTTTGCTCATATTGAATTAAAGTGACTTCAAACAGAAGCGCATTTATTAAATAATTTATTAGGTCTTTCATTATGTATGCATGTGAAGATCTTAATAGAGATATTAAGTAATGGAATTTTGCAAGTTCCTAAAATTTCAGAAATCTCCATAAATTTTCATTTTATGAGAAACCTGCTTTCATAGTGTCTGATTTTTTATTCATATGCAACAAAAATGTTAATATACTGTAATTAAGCTAATATGATTTATCTTTTCACTCATTATATAAGTTAATTTTGTTCTAAAGAAATCCTGTTTTCAAATTCTCTCCAGCAAAGTAGAATTAACGTAATTATCGTTTGGCACAGGATATTAGTCATAAAGGGCCATGATTTCTAGACTAAATGGAAGTTTTCATGGGCTGGATTAGCCATATACTTTACAAAGAGGGAGAAAATAAATGAAATAATTTGCAGTGCAAATTATTCTTAGTGTAAGAATGCACTTTTTGAGTACAAATTCTTAAGATGATAAGTAGCATATTAACAGGTTAAGAAGTTTGAATTTTTTAACCTATTTTGTACTTGTCCTTGCTGAGATCATTAATATCTCTGGGTTTTTTGGTTGGTTGTTTGTTTTTTTTTTTTTTTCTCCTTTGTTTTTAAATTTAGAAACTGTGAGGATTATAACAGTGTAACTGTCATGGTTTCCTTCCCAAATCTCTGACTGATAGAGGAATATAGACAGCTTCACAAGTGTGGATGTACCCATTGAAGCTCGTGGAAGTTCCTGCACATAAATTTACTAAACCAATGACTATATGACAGATTTTATTGTGCTGCTAATGCAATATTTTCAGCCTCCATGACTCATACCATCATTCACTGAGATCTTTGAAGCTTCCGTGTTGAAGTAGAGAGATCTTATCAGCATAACCCCAGGCCTGGTGTTGATAGAGTGGGTACAGATGAGAATGAAATAACTACAGCAAAGGATGAGTCCGAGACAACTAAAAATACAAGGCTAACTCTATCAGCTTGATATTAAGTGCAATGAAATGCACTCTCCTTTGCCTAGCTGGCAACATGGCCCTAGCTAGGAAAGTTAAAACACTGTTAGAGGTCAGAGGATGAACATGACACAGTAAACCCACTGCTGGGGGAAGAGAACAAAAGGAATAGGACTTGTTATTGCTTATAATATATTACAAGGTAGTGCACTCAAGAACTTAATAAACTACAGTCATTGTCATCTTCACCTGCAAAATAAATTATAGTTACAGAATACACTTAAGAAATGCTGGTTAGGACAGCTCTAAAACAAAGCAGGGCTGTTTATGAAATCTACTTTGGCCAATACATTAAATAAAATACTAAGGGAGAAAAAGGAAGTAGACTCCTTTTCTCTGGAGAATTTAAAAACATAAAAACTGGAAGAAGTCAAGAGAAAAATAAAAATATCCAATAGATGATAGGTTTTGTTGTTCAGTGAAACTGAATGCTTCATGAGAGTTAATCTATGACTTTTTTATATCAGAAACTTAGCATGAGATGTCATAGAGGTGTAATTTCTATACAGCTTCACACATGTATCTGTGCTTGAATAAAATACCTTAGTGCAGAATACAGACATCATCTTTTGTAAGATCACCAGTCCACGACATCAATTATGCAGTGAGGTTTCCCCTTGAACTTTTTTCCCCTATTATATTTTCATTACTACGTTCAGTGTAGGAGTTAGGCTGGACAATTTTCTTGCTGCCATGATGGATGATTATGACATGTTATGAATAAGAGGTGATTAAATATAAACTATGCATTGTCCATCAATGCAGTTATTATGGAGGCTTTGTTATTAATATATTTTTAATTTCTCAGTTCACGGATGAAAGGATCAGCCCACATTAATAGTGCTACATAAAGGGATAATTTAGTAAGATACCTGGTGCCCTAATCCTGATTCAGACAAACTTCCCATTAAAATATGTGGAAATGGCAGTGTGACTAAACCCTTTAGTTTGGTCTTAGACTCAGGGACAGTCTTGTCCTATTCAGCACAATAAGAAGTTTAATTCAGAATATTTATTCACATTAAATGTTAACCTTCCATTTAAGGAATATGTTGAAAATATGGTGTACAGATAATTTTCTTCTAGTTAAGAGAAGATTCATTTATTTGATTCTGCAAATTTTTGTCACATCCTTTAGCAGTAAAGACAAAAAATGGATGAAGAAAGCACCTTAACAAGTAGCAAACAGAAACTTGACTTGCCTCTCTGTCTGCTTGTCGGCTTATGCAATGAAAACTATTGAATATCACCATTAGAAAAATCCTCAGACACTGACTTAAAACATTTGTTCAGGGTTTTTTTGTCTGGGTTTTTTTGGTGGGATATTTTGAGGGGTTTTCTTGGGTTTTTTGTTGGTTTGTTTTTTTGTTTGGGTTTTTTTGGGGGGTTGCTTGGTTTTTTGGTTGGTTTTTTTTTTTTGTGAAATGATAAATTCTTTTCCACCTTTTATTTCTCCTGCGGTTTACACTTATTAAGGAGTCAGCTACACATTCCTGCGTTTTTCCATTTCCATTCTATTTTTTTTTTTACTTTCTTGAGTAACCACAGTGAATTGTGTTCCACAGGATACAGGACAAAAAGCTTAGCAATACAAATAAATAATGAAAAAATTTTATTAATTTTGTTTTCAAAATTTGCATTTTAATGATATTTTATAGTCTCTATTTTTGATTTTATAATGTGCTCTTAATACACTTTGACTACAGAAATTTCAGAATATGATGAAATGCTGAGAAGAGACAGGATTTAAGGAAAATATATGATAAAACAAACATGATGTGGTCAGAACATAGTCTTTCTTTCCCTGGTAGACAATTCAGTGCAGAGCCAAGACTTTAAAAAAAAGTGATTTTCTAGTTAGAGGAGAAAAGGAAGAGAAAGGACATGTGAAGGATATCTTCAGCTTCAGTGAGCTATGGGAGGGGAAGGAATAGTACAAGGATGAGAGGAAAAAATCCTTTTAAGTAAATGAATGTGTATTGCAAGAGCTAATTTTATTCCGTGGCCAAAATTTGGTGACGTTATTCACACAGTGTTTCAGCCAGCCTGTGGCACCTCAGTGAGCCTGCACAATCCTGCAGCAGGACTGAGAGCAACCCTGGTGACCTTCCTTCTTATCAACTATAACTTTGATCAAAGTCTTTCAATCCTTGCAAATAACAGATGCAGCTCTTATCTTTTTTTTTTTTTTTTTTTTTTTTTTTTTAATTAAGGAGGAAGTATAAGTAGAAAATTTAACATTATGTATATCTGAACCCAGAGATAGAGGAATGGTTGAGGTTTATACCTTGACATTACCTTTTTCTTCACATGCTATTGAGGTAAATGTTAGAGTGAGAAAGCACTCTGTCATTAGCCTAGAGTAGGGTTTTGTCTGCCAAGGAATGGGTTATGTTTTCTATAATGCTCCTTGTCAGCTGCAAATTTATTCCTACCTTGTACATTGTCTTTCTCTATTTTTTTGTATAGTATTATTTGTTCCACTTAAAATGAAAAATAAAATGCAGAAATAGGTGATTATAAAAGAAGAATAACTTGATAGAACTATTTTATTTCCTTTCAAAGAAAATGTTTTCAAGTTACTTGAAAGGAGACTAAAAGGAGCAGAAGGTGCTGGAGAAGCAGTCAGTGGGCACAGGTAAGAGATCTAGCACCCATAGACAGTGACTACTGTCTTACCAATAATTTTGTTGAACTCAGAGTCAAATCACTAAAATAACACAACACTTGAAGAAAAATAATATGCAAGAATTTAAGCATGTTGCATATGTTATCGATTTACAAAGGTGCTTTATCATCACAGTACATCAATGAAACAACTCCTCAGTGCAGATCATTTCAGCCAAATTAAATATAAAACATGAATGAAGTCACATGTGAGGGGCCAAACAGGGATGCTAAACAAATCTGGAAATCACAAATAGACTCTACTAAGTCCCAATCAATTTTTGGTTAATGGTACATTAAGTAGGAGTAATTATTCAAGTTAGGGCTTTCTTTGTAGAAATTACAGGTAATAAGCTTAATGTAGATGTGACATAGCTTCTTAATTCTAGCCATTAAGGAAAGAAGATTAAACTCCATTAGGTAACCTCACTTAAAAATGACAATAGATAACTGTGGTCATTAAACTAATGACATCTGTCATCAACATTGATGTTACCACTATGCCACACATGCTTTCAGAGTAAAGACTGTCACTATTTCTGTTATAAAATGATTCAGAGGTTTGTAGCCTGGCTGTTTTAAGTAATGGTGGAGGAAGAAAAATTTAGTCCACCTAAGATAAATATTACTGAACAGGATCTGCACCAGTAATGTCCATGGGAAAGCCTCCACAGTTTATGTGTATATGGCAGAGCAGGATGAATTTTGATAATGTAGACATGTGAAAAGGCATTTAACAAATACATGCCTGGGTCAATTGTGCTTTAGAAAAACTGCCGGCACAGAACTCCTCAAAAAGCCTTATGGAGATGAAACCTGCACTGTTTAAACTCTTTGTTCTATTCTGAGGTCCTAGTCATCTTCAATATGAGGATCCCAGTATATATTCCCAGTATGAGGAATTTGCTTCTTATACCTACAGACAAGCACAGATCAAGCACTTACACATTTCTAAACAGCAGCAAATAGCTTTTGGTGGAAATATGAGTCATGTCTAATAAGTTTGCAAACTGCAAGTAGCTCAGTTAGAGATATCCTCAGGGTATCTCCTGCTGTCTATACATTTAGAATTACAGAATAAACTGCTATTCTGTGGCTAAGTTCTTAGCTCAGCACTGAAGAAGTGCTGACGTTCTTAGTATAAGATTCATTCTCTACTATTTTTGTACACTCACTTCCACATGCCTGTATGCACTTCCACATGTTCTTTTTCCTGCTTCCTCAGTGTTTATTTCTTATCTGGTAGGAAAAATATAAGCCAGTGAGTTTCCCTATCAGCCTGATAGAACTGGCTAGGGTACACTGAAAATCATGCTAAAGAACAGATAAGATTAATTATGTTTTAAACCAAGATGAATGACATCACTTGAAACCCATTGTTCTGCAGTAGAGGATGGCATCTTCTGAATGAGGCTTAAGAGCAGAACCCATCCTCTCTGGTCTCCCTGATGTCTTGTAGAGACCCCTTTTCCAGCACCTCTGTCTAACTCCTAAGCTTGTTCTGGCACTGCTGCAGAACAGCATTTCTCAGCATTTGTGAAGGAGATGGGACTTGGCAACCCTATGTGTGCAGGGCAAACCTGTTCGTGGGGAAAGCAGCTTGCTTGCTTGCCTGTTCTTGTGCAAGAATTAGACTAGACTGTTCTTTCTTCTTCCCTTGATATTTCAGCACTGGACCTAAGTCTTCTGATTTTTAGCTTTGTTCCCTTGAATTATTAAATAAAGGAAAAGCTCACACACTGTTAGGAATACCACTGGGACATACCAGCTACGGCCTCCCCTTTTTGCATTTCCTTGTGCCCTTGCTCGGGAATTCTACAAATGATCTTCCTCTCTCCCCATGACAGTCTGCACAGAGTGCAGCCTTTCTTCTACAGGCAGGGCCAGTGAGAACAGCCAGCCTCAAAGTCATGTGCTAAATAAAGTATCAGCAGTTTTCACCAAAGGAGGAGGACGGGGACTGATACAGCCTTTGGGGTGCAGTAACTGCTGAACAGAGCTCTGTGAAGAGACTGCTTTGCTTAGGATCTCTGGGCAATTCCTGATGTTTTCTGGTGAGCAAGTAGGTAATAATTTATAAACCAGTAAGAAAGTACTGTATGTTCTTTAAGCTCTCAAATAAATAACAAGTGAGAAACTCCTGGAATAAAACTGATATCGTTAAGAATAAACAAACAAACAAACACACTAACTAACTAAAAAATATTACAGACTATTTAAAAATCAATTACATAGGAGAAAAATGAAAATCATGGAACAGTTTATCTGTTAGAACCAATAAAGTGTTTTAAGAAAGAGAAAAAACATTATTTTAATGTGGTCAAAGTCCTGGTTTTTCTTTCTTACCAGCTAGGCAAAAGAGGTAAACATCACAGCAAATAGAAATGGAAACTTAAAAAAGTGTTTTCGCTTTCTGTTTCAAAAACATTATGTGGATTAAGCAAAAGAAAGGAATGTTTTATTGATTAAAATCAATACAGGTATAAAAGTAAATGTAAGCAAAACACATTCAAGTGGATAAGTGAAAATAATTGTAGTTCTAGACTGCTGGAGAAGTTACTGCTAATTTCTGCAGACAGGAGGAGCCTGTAGAGCACAAGGTACCACAAACAGCTTTTCAGATCCTGCTTTCTTCAAAGGTAAAATCAAATGTCAAAACTTCTGCTAATCTACCTCAGTCTGTGAAATCACATGTCATAAAATGAAGACTTAATTATAGTGTTTTCTATTGAAAGTTTGACAGCTAACATAAAATAGTGTTAAATATCAAAAAGAAAGTCTTTATTTTACAGGTACAGATGAAAATTTAATGGGAGTTTGCATCCTAATTCACTGAAGACAGATCTACTCTGGATAATGGAGCAGATGTCTTCAGCACACCTCTCCATCTGTCAAACGAGGCTGCAAAGCTCAGTGTGGTGTGTGCAGTCCCTCAGCTCTGCAGCCACATCAAGAGGACATGGCAAAGAGAGTGCAGTGCCAGGTCAAATGGCCCTGTTGGTTAAAGCTCTGCTTCATCCCAAAAGAAACATCTTGGTGATTTCTGAGATGCGCTTTCTTAGGTATTTTGCATGTGTAATTAGTCACTCTATTTTAGATATAATGGGACTCCTCAAGAGATCCAGGGGATATCTCGGTAAAAAACCCCTCTTCACATAATTTCCTAGGTGTCAAAACCATTATTATGGAAGGTTTGAAAGCAGGGGATGAAGACTAGCTCTTCCACTTGGTCTCTTTCCTCTCAGTGGCCTTCAAAGCTGTCAAAAAACTAAGGATAATGCAAGATTCATCTGGGGCAGTGAGATCTTTCTGCCACCAACTGCATGTAGGGCAGTAACCACATATCACATTAAAAAATCCATAAACCCCTTGGGTTGGTATCTGAAAAAGCCCAGTAACTAAATGGCTCTCCTACATGCTTATGGGATATCAGGATGACTTCAACTGGTTCATCTTTGGATAAAAACACCAGGTGTATTTTAGGCAGTTAGATTTACATGGCATGTAGCCATTTTGAGCTGTCTTTATTCTGCATCTTTCCCAAGAATTTATCACTATGCACAATGACCACATCCTTTAAACATTTTACACAGTCAACTTTACAAGGTGAACTACACTTTCACACAATGGGTTTTTTAACTTCTGATGATAAATCTTATGAACAAGGTGAGGGAATGGTCAAAGTAACTACTTCAAGCTAATTTACACATGAGAATTTTCAAAAGGGGTACTGAATATGGGTTTTATAGATTATAAACTTTACACAAAGAGAAATCAACCTCATTATATATAAAGACATATGGATTCAAAGATTTTTTTTTTCTGTTATTTATGCTGATTTAGGTCAGATGCCATTTACTCTTGTCTTTCCTAGAGAATATATCGGTATAGGAATAAGAAGTATGAGTCAAGACAAAAGAGGTTTTGCAGGCACAGAACACATGAAATATGAGAAATCAGGAATGATATGAACAATGTGTGTAAAAGGGTAGCTTTATTATAAGTAGAAAATTTCAGAAATATGTTTAAGGAGGTTCATTGTAAATATTATTTTAAAAGTCCTCGGATAAAAATATTTTCCTCTCTAATTTTAGAACTTTGTGGAAGAAAAGCAAATAAATGGGGTTTTTAAAGCCTATTGTATATCTGTGGCTCATGGAAAAAAAATCACTGTAAGATAAAATAAATGCCAGAAGTATGAGATAAAGTTATTTGGAGAGGTGACAAATCCACATTTCATAGTTGATAGGAGAGAGCTGGAATGCTGGGTGAGCAGGAAATATAGTCTTTTAAAAATGTATGGATCCAGCAAATACTGGATGTGAAAAACAGAGCTAGAATTTGCAAATAATTGTTGCCAGCTTGGATGACAGAAGGGGAAAAAGTTTCAGATACAATAGGAGAATAAGATCTAGAGGTACAACAAACATATAATGGAAAAGGGCTTTTGGAAACAAATTGTTTGAGGAATGGTATACATATTTCATCTTTTGAGTCACATTAGAAAACTCCTTTCTAAAGAACACAAAAAGTGCAGTGGACTGACAGTTATATCTTAACTACTTTTTCCTCTCATTTGAGATTAAAATGAAAATCTGTCACATGAAAGATTTTTTTAATCTCTTCATAACAGAGACTGAAACCTTTCTAATCATAGTCTGCTATAAAACAAAATCTATTTTAACAGATGTTTCAGAGGAAAAGAGATTATTAAGCAAATGTCAGGTCAAATAAAATTATGTGGAATGTCAAATGAATGTGGGAAAATGTTACTTTTTTTTTCATTCCACTTACATTCTCAGAAAATTATTTTTTTGCTATTGTCTCAATCTTGAAGTTATTCTGAGGAATCTTTAGCTGGCCCAAAGATTCTGGCCTGTGTGTTCAGTGCTGTGAGAGTAGCAGAGTTTATTGCTGCAAAGGACAGGGTAGCAGAGCTGCTGGGGGACACAGTGGCTTCAGGACACCAAAAAGATCTGGG
Organism: Rhipidura dahli; assembly: GCA_013399225.1. NCBI lineage: Eukaryota > Metazoa > Chordata > Aves > Passeriformes > Rhipiduridae > Rhipidura > Rhipidura dahli. Next base: position 273,608 of record VXAC01001101.1, on the reverse strand, counting down.
ACGTAGGGTTGGACGGACAAAGGGGTTTCAGGATGAGTCGAGGAGCCTGGGTGTAAAAGGAACAAGAGAAAACGAGGTTGGTGAAAAGAGGAGACTTGGGCATTATGTTCAGGCTTATGGGATGGTGGGGTCTCTTTGAGTCCCAACAGATCTCAAACTCTGCTCTTCTTTCCAACTTCTGTGTGCTTTTCACCTCTTCTCTCTGGAATTCTCACTTCCCAGCTGTCCCACCTCAGCAAAGCCAGTCTTTTCCCAACAAAAGCCACACAGCTGCCAGCTTTGCACATCTAAGGCAGAGAAACCATGAGTGTGGCCAAAGTGACTTTTGAAAATACTTAAGTTCTTCAGAATGTATCCCTAGGGGGATTTCTTTTGCATTGAAAGATTTAGGATTAGGGTTTAAAATGAGTCAATTAATGATTCATTTAAATTATTTTAAATCATTCATCCACTTCAGCAGGTTTTACCAATTATCGGGGAAAGTAATGGTCCCTTGCAGTTGAAGGTGAGTGTTACTTGTGATTTTCTCACTAACCACATGGGTTTCCTTGATAATGACTGATTGCAGAAGGGAAGAACATGACAATCCCTGTGCAAAATGCAGTTATGATTATCTTCTGCCCTACTTTGCACCGAAGAAATTAAATATTGCCAAGACTGTGAAGCACTTCTAATATAGTATAAAGACAAAATATTTTTTTGTAGGAACTTGAGTTGAAGTTTGCCAACTTTATTCACACGTCTGAAAGGCATTTCAACTCACAAAGTGAACAGTGAATACTATCTCTGTGGCATTTTAACCTTATTTACTTACACTGCAAGAATTTGAAAATGTAAAAAGTCTATGGTGTGAAAGGCAGACATCTCGTTCTGTCCTGTGCTTCAACACCTGATATAATGGCAGACCCAGGCTTGATAGAAAAGTGCCACATCACAGGTCATGTGTGGAAATGGTAATGGGGACAAACAAACACTAAGATAAATTCCAATTTCCAACTCATTTTAAAATATGTGTAGATTTGATCTGGTTTTTACCTGAAACTACTAATATTAAATCGGTATGGTATAAGTTAATAGTAAGAAGAATAATAGCTAAAACCAAATCTAATATTACAGTCTTTCTGGCTGGTACAAGCAGATTTTTCTCACTATGTTCTTATAATTCTGTTTCTACTTCTCACTAGAACACAAAAATAAGGAAAGGCATAAAAAAGTAATAAGCCTATTTCATTGTTCCTGCTGCGTAAGCTGTGTAGGATCTATCCAGCCTGACACAGACAAAAATCTGTTCTTTTCTGTCAGTATTTATTCCCTTTTATTTAAGATTCTTAAATAACGTCCCAAATCAACAGTGGATGGGTTTTCTTAATTTTCTTCCTTCTCTGTGTAGAGATAAAATCTCTTAGCAAGAGATTTATGGGTGACCTGTGAGTCACACCATTGGTTAAAGTGGGAAAATCTAAGTATTCTCACTGTTCACATTATGTTTGAAAATTATAAAAAGCCATCAAATGCAAACATGTAAATAATAAATTTTTTGTTTCCAATTGTGTTGAAGTCTGAGATTGCCTCTGAACACTGAGCTCCCAATAAAGGAAAAGTCCTGCCAGAAGAAAACTGGCATTTTTTAAAAACCAATTTCATTTTTGTATTTTCTACAGTGTACTGGGACATATTGAAACAGCACCATTCCTATTTATGCCTGGATGTTCTTAGACTTACAATTTTGCTGAGCCTAAACTCAGACTTTCCTTTACTCTATCCTAGATATTTGTGTTCAGTCTTTTGCTTTCTATATCTGTTCAGTAAACAATGCCTTTTCAAAGGATCACTCAGCATCTAAGATTTGTGCATTTCATGATTCTAACTGCAACAGTATTTATGGGCTTCCCATTTGTAAAAAAAGGGTACCAAATTAGTTCCAAGGTGTAGTGGGGAAAAGTTCATTAACATAGAGGTGAGATGCCCAAGCATTTTTTGACAAAAACTGCCATGGTGATGAATCAAAAAAATAGTGTGTATTAGTGTTGTTATTTTGGCTAGGTGTATTTTACATATAAATAATCCTCAAGCAGGGAATTATTCACAGTAAGAAGTTGCTTTTTAAGGTTGAAAATTATGAGTAGGATCTCTTCTTAAAGAGCATTAACAATGCTTAAGCAACCATTTTACATTCAGACTCAGTGATATAGGTGCAAGGAGGGGTTTATGTGATTAATTTCCAGTACTGAGATTAAGAAAAAAATTGTCAAATTCCAAACTCCTTCACAGATTTATAATGTGACATTGAACAAGTTACTTCACCTCTCATCTTAATCCACAACAGAGGAGCCAATTCTTTGCATTTTTATCATCCACAAAATAAATCCTTTGAACAAAGTAAGGAATAAGGACCAATTCCCCAATCTTACAGCTAAGTCAAAAGTATATATTTAAATCTCAAATATTTAACTCAGTCCTAATGAAGCACAGCTGTAGAGGAACCAACAGGACTACATATCTGCTCTATGCATATAACAAAATGATTTGGGGCAGTATTTCAGTAGCTTTACTCCCTTTGCTTAACATGATTCACTCTTCAGTCTTGTTCCGTAAGGCCAGAAGAATGTGTATTTTAGTTTTTAAGGATGGGGAATAAATTATGAAGACCTCTGCCAAAAAAAAAGATGAAGGCAGCACAATTGGATGAAAACACTGATCAAAAGACAGCAAATCTTCCATTCTCCATGAATAAATGTGGTTATAAAATGGCTTTAATATGAAAACTTTCTTCCTAGCTGAATTAACTGGGCTTTTGGAACATATTGCTGATACCTAGAAATCTTAATTAAGAGTTGGAAATTATGGCATTTAGTAGGTAGCTTTTTCTTAAAGAAAAATAATAGGCTTACAGTCTCTGAAACAGAACTTAAATCTCTTTCCTCCCATATCTGCTCTGTCCCTTGCCTCCCTGAGAACCCTGACCGTGATGTGGGGAGCACAGTGTGTGTCCACCTTACAAGGAGATGATGAGAGTGCTGTTGTCACCCTTAAGTGACTACCAGCTGCTGCTATCAAATCAAAAATGGCTGGAAAAATTGAAAGGGACATAAGAAAGTAATCCCTTCAAATTGCCACAATATTTACTGGAAAGAGAGGCTTTCAGGGGAAATCAAGCATGTAATCCTGTAAGCCCTCTGCCCAGTCATAGCATGAGCACATAGGGGCACCTATCAAAATATGGTAATGATCACAGTTCTGCAGACTAGGAAAAAAATGAAAATAATGAAAATTTTTTAAAAATAGGGAGAGTCTATTCACTGCTCAAGTTTTTTCCATGAGCTCACAGTAATTATTGCTATTCATAATTAAAAGCACCTAGATCTATATTTTTGATTTTTTTATGTAAATTTGTTTAGAACTGAGATGGTAAAAAACTCCCATCCAGCAAACACACATTTATAGAAATGGTCACAGCATTATCATGCTGCATAATATAAAAAGCATCCATTTTATGGCTTCACAATTTCCTCCTCTTAATGCTGTGTGCCAGCAGTAACAAATATGAAAGCAGATCGATTTAAAGTTCAAGTTAAGTTGCATGAGTTTCCCATGGTGAAGCAATTATTCCCTCAGAGGCTCTCATTTTCTTTATCACACCATGAATTCCCCAGAAAACGAATGTGCAGTTTCTACCATGTGGTTACTTTTATTGCAACAAAAAATCTCAGAAACAGTATTTAAGGATAGATGTTTTTCTCTCTATGGAGGCTTCCTAAATTTGAAGTTTGACCTCTCTACAATCAAAAGCATTTACTCTTGGCAAAATCATGTTCCTATTAATCTAATCTAAGCCTTCCTTTCCCCTTTAAACTCACAACTTATTTCTCAAGAGTATAGGTTAAACTTTTCAGTAAAAGCCTGGGGTGAATATAATAATACTACATATATTGGGGTATCACCAATATTTTATGTGTCTAAGAGCCTGTAATAGACCTAATTCCTGAACCTTTGCATTATACTCTGCCATATCCCTCTGAAATGCTGGGCAAACATTGATTTCAAACCTGCCAACAGGCTGAAAATCGAGTTTCTGCCTTGCAGCACTCAGCTCTTTGGACCTTCAATCTCCAGCTGAAGCCTTCCTGTAATCACCACTGGGAGTGTGGTCTCCACCTTCTTTTTCCTCTCTCTGATGTGACCATTAGGGAGCAGCACGCTGCTGATCTGCTCTGCCATTCCACAGCAGGGCTACTCTGCAGAGAAAAAATCCTTACCTAAAAGAGAGGAAAAATTAGAAGAAAAAAAAAAAAAAAGAGAGAAAAAAAGAGAAAAAGCCCCAACCAACTTTACAAAGACTTTCCTGAGATTGTAGGAAAGCATCAGAGAATTTCACATTGAAAATGCAGATTGCATAAAAATGATGAGGGTTTTATTTCTAGTTTGGTAAAGCATCCTTGAGCATCTTCAGTGAACAAGAAGAGTCACAATAAATCTTAAAGGTTTTAAGAGACTAATATATTACAATAATAAAACTGATTCCTTTAAGTTCATCATTCCTTTGTTTTTCTGCTAAATATTATTTCCTTACCTGTCTCTTTTTTCATTTAGTTGCAAAATGCCATAAAACTCATCTGATCAATGTATGAAAGCTAAATTAACACCTAAATTCTGTTTTCATTATCACATTTATTAGACATGATATGAATACATGCTTTAGAGATTTGATTTGCATGAATCCCTTATTTATATAAATTTTCTATAGGTAGCTAAGCTGTTGTTTTTCCTTGTGGCCATATGCAAAAGTAAAAAATACCACTTTTGCATAGTGTTTCCTACTGGCTTGGACAAGACCTCTGAAGGCAATATGTTGACATGAAACACTAGACTCAAGGGCCTAAGTGGAATTTGGGCATGTGAACACAACTGCTGGATGCTGCATGGTAACCTTTCTCCCAGTCATCTACACTAAAAGACAAGAATGGCTGAGGGTGGAAGAAGGAATTTATTGTCAAATAAAACTAATATTCTTAATCCACTTTTTTTCACTAAAATTATGTGCATCCATACATGCACAAATATATATACACACATAGACCCATTGATTAATTTTCCAATTTTTGTATGCTACTTTTAGTTGTGGTTGCCTATTGATAGGAAAATCAGATGAAGTCCTGAATAAAAGTGCAGAGGAAGAACAATCACACCTGACAGAGTTCCAGCAAAAGAGTCAGGATCAGAGAAAAGACTGAGATATTACTGCGAGACATGGCACAGTGTGAGTATCAGAATGGGAGGAAGGAGCAGGAGAAATTGTGTGGAATCAAGAGGGAGACGAGCACAATGAGGCAGAGCTGCAGAAGGCTGTGAAGGAGAGAACAAGAAGTTCAAACCCAACATGGCAAAACACAGGGTCAGCCCAAGAAAGATAATGTCACCCTAAAGTCAAATTACATCCTCAGTATTATTTTAATTACTTCAGCAGAAATATCACAGGTATACTACCCATTTAATCACCACTTAAATAATTTATGAAAACAGAAATTCTTATATGTCTGTCACTGAAATCAGTATTTGGTGCTGAATAATTTTGGCTTTGTCCCTTCAACCATCACCTACTTCTTGGTTTCGGAACGGGAACTAACTGTATCCAGTTTTCTACAGTAGAAAAAATTAACATATTTCCTTCTCTTCAGAAAGAAAACTTTCTTTCCTTTCCACACTTTCCAGGTAAAGGAAATTTAAAACAATAATTCAGGAAAACAAATATTTCGGCTTGGTTGCATGGAAATGAAATTCAACATCTTGCTGCTCCTTGGGGCAATTTCCTGCCACACATGAGCAGCATCCCCTGGAGTTACAGGTGAATGATGGGGCTCAGCTGCAGGCAGTAGCAGGGTTTGCCATATCTGATCTACAGGGCAGAAGTGGCCTGAAACTATGTTTCCTTGAAATCTGAACTCCCAGCCAAACTCTGCTCTGGTGCATCAAAATAATTCAATTTCCATCAAAATCAATCTATTTCCAGGCAATACTTCAGTTTTGACAAAGCATCATTCTCCACACAGAAGTACTCTGCAAAATTCCTGACAGGTTTTGTTCACAGGACTGAGCTCGATAAGAGCAGATATCTGTGTTTGCAGCTGGTTTTTGTAAGGGAACTCACATTTTGACAGTTTCCTGATAGTTACTAGAAAAAAAAATGTTCAAGAAAGTTATTTTTTTCTTTTTTAGAATATTCATCTGCCTTGTTACACCAAAGGTGTAATGGTGGGCAGCTAGGTCTTATTAGGCACTAAATCATAATTTTATTGCAAATATAAATGATAAGAGACAAAAAGGGAAAAGAGTATGTATGTCATCTTGAGGTACAGCTGAAACTACAGCTTATCAGCAATCTGATAACTGGTCAGCCAGCAGTGCTCACTAGTTCATGACTATTATCTACATGTTTTCCCATTTATTACATGCCAGCTGAGGCCAATTTTCAGCTGGGAACTATAGCAGCTGTCTCTGTGGAAAATAAAAGAATGTCGCTTTAAATTTCTTTGCAGCATGACAGAAATGTCAGCTTCATGCTGGAAATGTACAGTGATACACATTTCTTCTGACCTGAACACATTGCATCAATTCATGCTCATGAAAATGTCATTTGTGCCTATTTTTTTTTATTTTTAACCTATTAAAAAAAATCATCTTCTAGCTACATCACTGATTATAGTGTAAATGTAACACTGCCCTCTCATACAAATTTCTGAAAGCTTTAAAGATTTTATATTTTTGCTGGTATTATTTGCCATTGAATAAATTCTCATAGAGAAGAAAATAAAAAAAAAAGGAGGAAGGAAGGAAGAAGGAAGGAAGGAAGGAAGGTCAGTTTTCTGTGCTCTTCACAAGGTACTTTAACGAATTTCCTACTATTGCATTCTGTTTTCTCCTCAGTCTATATAATCACACAAACTATTCCTGTTTATCTTATTTTTGGCCATTGACATGTTTGATCAAGTGTAGAGTAATAAAACATTAGAGACACCTGATCTTTAGTAAGTACTTCTGGAACTATTTGCTTATTCTTCCACCATCATCAGCCACTATTCTGAGAGAAGTAAAACTTGATACAGGTTTAAAAAACTAGTCTTATAATAAAATATCCAGCTTTAAGCTGTTGGAAAGAAACAAAAAAAGGTCACATTTCATCAGGCTTTAATTTTCCATTCTCATTTACAAAGAGACTCATCTCTGTGTTCTTCACAGAAGTATAAACCTCTCCCTACCTCTGATAATCCTTTTATGCTTTCACATTAATACAACAGAGTACAGTATTAAGTACTGCTTATACAGTGCTGTAAATATACACTATGTTACAGAACTTAAGATAAGCAATGGATCCATTCCTAATGACCTTACTATAATTAAATTCATTGTTGAATCTCCATATAAAATGTAGCCAGGAGTCAAACCACATGGGAAAAACCAATAAGACAGGTAGAGACACAGATGTGAATCTAACTTGTTCCTGGGCCATGAAAATTAATAGCAATTGTAGACTATGGTTAACTATTGGCTTATATAGATCCCTGAGCTTTTTGACTAAGTATTGATAAAATGTGGAAGTTGCATGTTAGACACACACAGGTGAGCTGAAAAACTGACCTGAGCTGTCTGATGGTCCACAATGTCTGTAATGTGTGACGTTATTTTGCTTTCAGATGAATATGCTGGTTAATAAAAGTACATAATGGTATGCTTAGCCCTGTAGGCACATTATTTCAAATCAAGATTCATTCTACCCTCAAAAGTTACAAATCCCTTTTCCTCCCACATTACAAGTCACAGCTGTGGTGTAGTTTTGTGTAATATGTTTCTCTGTTTGAAAAGTGGAATCCTTCTAGGAATCAGTTTATAAATTAACTGTGTGCCTTTCTGGGACTGTTTATTCTTACAGGGAAAAGGTATAGGAGGTCAAGTACAAAAGAAACAGAATAAAAATAATCTGTAATGCTGAGTCATGGTCATAGACTGTTATTTAAGAATTTACAAGGTGGATCAATGTGCAAAAGTTACTAATTTTATTGTTTTCAACATTAAAAGCATAAAAAATCTGCCTCCTATTCCCAAATCCAAATGAACCTGTTCTCAAATATAATTTCACATATTGCCTATCATTCCATCTCAATCTCACACAGGGAAGACTTTCATCATAGGCAGATGAACAACTTCCTAGGGAGAAATCCAGTCATCTTCTCTACATCGTGCCCATGAGGTTGCTCGAGGTGAAAAGCTGAAATTGGGTGCTATTTCTAATTTCATGATATGAGCAGAGTTATCTGTTTATAAAGAATGATTTACCTTCCTTTGGTGCTCTACTCGCTTCACTTGGAGTAACAGACCCTTCTTAAATGTCTGCTCTTTGGTTTGTTGGGGTTAAAGATGAAGGCACACAGCCCTTTGCACAGCAGAAGGAAGGAAATGGGGTCATTTGTGCAACCAATTTCTTCTCTTATCCCAAGTGTATAGATCATCTTATGGGATGGTCTAGCATGGCAAACCAAACACAGGCACACCCCACAGCTGCACTGCTGGCTGGCTCTATGGACAGCCACTGGGCTGGGCAGATGAGGGCAGGAATGGTGAGAATTTTTAATCACAAATCACACCTGTCTTGATCTTGATAGAAATCTTCACACTAGAGACAAAACACTTTGTACACAAACACTATCCACTTTACTAGGCATCGTGCATCAGCCAAAGTGCCAGGGGAAAAGGTCCTAATTGCTGCTTTCAGCAATAAAGCTTGGCAACATACTGTTAAGCAGGGATTTTTGAAGGCTCACCTTGAAAATATAGGAATATATTGTCCTACTCTTAATATTACTAATATAATTTCTGCAGGAACAATGCAGGATTTTTATTTCTAGCAGATTATCTCTGTTGGGAGAAATTCTAGATTCCTAGTGTTAAATACAAATTCATACATTTCTTGTTTATTCGCAGCATATGTTCCTTGGCTATAGTACATGACACACACTGTGTGTTGCTTCCTTAAAACAGATGCTACAAGGAAACCAAAAAGCATGAATTTATCTTTAATGTTAAAAATACTCAGAATAGCACAGAAGTACTGGCAGAAGAATGCTAGATGCAGAATCCAAAAATCTATAATTTTCTCTAAAAGTGCCAATTGAAATGCATTTATATAATGAACTGTGATATAAAGATGGACCCAGCTTTAAGAAGTCTTTATTTTTAGTTACCTTAAGCATGTTTTAAACCACCAAACTTGACATTTTAGAATTGCATATATTGACTGTGCGCCAATATTTAATTCTTTATTTACTCAAGAATTTACAATATAATAAACTTTAAATCCAACGCAATAATTTAAAATAACTAGGGTCTATCTGACATATTTAGACTATTAGATTTTTACAGTAATTATGAGGAATAGTTTTCTGAGAGCAGATTCTTTTGGTTCAAATACTTTCTTCTATAAACATCAATGTTGTTATTACTTAAATTTCATTAGCATTGATGTGGGTTTCCTTGAGTTCTTATTTTTAATCTCTTTTGCATTTGGCACAGAACTCATTCTGCTACTCTAATAGTTATCATTTATCTGGATTGTCATGTCTTGTCACAGTGACAGAAAAACTGGTGGGGTCAGTGACACTTTGCTGTTAGCCAGCAGAAGCATCATCATATAAACTGGGTGGTTTTGCTTATTTAGGGATGGGCCAGTGTAAACCAATGGTCACATTGTCTCACTGCTAACCTCTAGAATGACAAATGAGAGTGAGAAGTGCTTATGTTTTCATTTTTTCATGAACTGATTGATCAGCTGGAGGAGTTGTAAGATTCCTAAGAAACAGTCCATCCAAATTCTCTTGATTCATCAAATCATGACAGGCCTTTCAAATGAAAGCAGAGACAGTTCATCTCTTTGGGTAAGAGACCTTCATGTGAACTTGACAGGGAGTATCATCACAGCTCCTTTCTGAAAGCTTAGATGAATTATAGGATCTGACACTTCACCAAAGCTTTCTTTACATATTTAGAGATTTTTTTTTCCTAGGTTCCAGTTTTTCAGCCTGAAGAAATTTTCTGTGTGAAAGGGAGAATGGAACAAAGTTTTTTTTTTTAAGTGTTGTTCGGTGCTTTGTGAGCCATTTCAAGGGCTGTTACAACCAGAAGTCAGTTTTTTATCAGAGATAAGATGTTTATTCCTGTGCATAATTTAGCTGAGAGATTTATTCCCTGTGTGTGTTGAGCACATGTTGGCCACTTGTATCTGATCAAACTCCACCATGGCTCCTGTACAATGGAGTGTGAGCACACCTCAGTCAGGAGGGGAAGGCTCCAAGCATGGGAGTCATGGGAAGGATGGAATGATTTGCTGAATCCCTAAGTGAGTGGTACTGCTGTCCAACTTCCATGAGATAAAATACGAAGAGATGTTTCAAAATTCAAGGATGCCTTCAAATACAAATTATTTACTTTTTAATTGTTCATTATATTTTTAAGGAACACATCCTGATAGCTTACATGTGGTACCAGGGGCTTGCTGAGCAGCTCACATTCCTGTGGTTCAGTGCATCACAAGTTCAAGAATGAACAGCTGATCATGCATCTATGCACATCCTCAGCACAGGAATCTCACAGGTTCCACGGAGAGGAACTGAAATTGAGGAGGGATTTTTTTTTTTTTTAATACTCTGTGAATTATGAGAATGGCTTTGTTCAAAAAAGAAATCCAATATGAGTAGAAGCTAATACTGAATAATAGGTTTATTTTATTCCTCATTCTATTAAGAATTCTAGTAATATTTTCAGCCCAATAAGACAAAAGAAAGGGAAAAAAAAGAAAAAAAGAAAATTTAATTGGTAAATAATATGACAGATTTCAAGCTCAAAAGCCCTCACTATCTCAAATTCCAAAATTCTTTTTAGTGAAAATCAAAATGAACTCATGAGCAGGCCAAAACTCTGGAATTACCCTTCAAAATATACATTAAATGCACCTGTTAAAAGAAAAAATCTACTGTGGTAAATGATTAAACTAGATGATGCAATTTATTTTTCATCCTCATTAATAAGTATATTTTTATAACCTATTTATTACATGCAATATATAAACTTTCCTGAAGATAAAAGAAATGTACACTTTACATATACATATAGAAGTAAGTAAAAATGATACATTTTTCCATTATATCACCCAGGACCTGAATCTTTAAACTTTTGAAGAAACAATATGAAATACAGCCCTTTTCCAATGTTGCTTACCATATCATAATCTTGTGTAATTTATCCATATACAACATAACAATAAAATTGAATTTTGATTCTTGCAATCACATCATACTTGTTTATTTAAAGGTCAACCATTACTCTTAGAAGTAAACCCATTAAAATACTGTGACATAAGGATGTAAATTACAATGTGTCTAAATGTGAAGTTATTACTTAAACATCAAATGACACTGAAGACGTGACTAAAAACTAAATAAGATTCAACAATAAAAAAGATTTCAGATTTCAGCTGGAAAAACCAAGAACAGAGAGTGAGTATGGGTTTTTTTGGAGCAGTCTGATAGAGTCTGGCCTGAAAATCTGAATACTTCATGCGGTTGTGCTTTAAAAAATATGTGATATTTTCTGATATTTTGTTTCCTTTCCAAGACACAGACAGTCATCTGAATGTGAACTGGCTGTAGCCAGCCATCTCAAACTAATTTATGTAGGAAAATTAAATGAAACAAGGTCAAAGCACCTCTGTGTGAAAAATAGCAGTCAGAAAAATATATCTGTACTGTATCAATTTGTAATGTTATCTTATTTAATCCTGATTGCTAAGTGGATATATTCCTCATCCTCCTCATTAAAATAACCTCACTGGAAAAAATGAAAAGGATTACATTCAAAGAGCATGCATATAATTCATGCCTAAAAGCAAATGTAAAAGATAATCAACTGTCTTAGAAGAAAGTCAAGAGGGCTTCTGCCTGAGCTACAGCAGTGGGTCTGGAGACCAAGTTTTCAAGGGACCAAAAAGAAAGGCAAGCTCTGAGTGGAACAGATGCTGAGACAAGGTACTTAAATGAATGAGGGAATGCAATATCTGTCATCAAAGTGTGAACTAGTAGCGTGTGACCTATTTAGTCTAGTGAAACAAAGGCTGAGAGAGGATGATGCTGCTGTCTATAAAACCTTCCAGAGAGGGGTTTAAGATTCTGGAGGAAGATCTTCAAGCAAAAGGATATGTAGAATCATGGTTGTGAATACATTTAGAATAAAAATGTAGGAACATTCAGGGAGTCTGAGATCAAAAATGCATATGTTTAACATTGGACATAAAATATAAGAGGAAAGACTTGCATTACTGTAAAAATGTTAAACAAAGAAAACAGTTACTTTGCGGTGGCAAGAAAAATCTGTCAAACTATCATTCTGAGATCTTTGGTTTTGTTCATTTTGTTGGGTTTTTTTTAATATTTAGATGCCTTATTTTGTCCATCGAAAAGGTCAGTTACAATCAGCTGGGTACACACTTATCAGCATGGACAAAAACGTACAGCTCCTGTCTGAAATACAGACGGAACAGCATCAGAATTTTTGGTTATTTTTCAAATGCCCAGATTTGATAAAATTTACCAGGGCTGCTTAAATATGAAAATTTTCTCTGAGAACTTAGATAGGTGTCTGAGCTTCCAAATCCAAACAATCTGATTGTATTTAAAAGTAGGGGTGGTAGTGAAAAAGGGGACCTGGAAAACCAAGGCCATGGATTTGGCTGGCTTACTTTCAGCTCCAGGAAATAGGAAATTTTACAGAAAATTGCAAGCTGTTAATATCACCTAGACCAGTGGCAGATCTAATATTTGTAGCTGGTAGGGAGTCCACCAGAAAATTTTGTGGTAGGTGTGCATGTTTGGGTGATTGTGTGTGCTGAGTATGTGTGTGTGTGTAAGGCAGAAAAGCTCTAAGGGGACAGTAGCATAGGAAACAAGACAGTGCAACTTTCTGTCTAGATAACATCCCCAAGGCAAGGCTATTAATTTGGTATACCTTATAAAAAGGTCACTATCTTTTAAAGGACCTTGTCAATGCACTGTCTTCATTGACTCCTCAGGTTCCCATATATCCCTCTCTGCTGAGTTTGGGAGAAGGCCAGCAAAATGTCCAGGGAGGGTCACTGTGCAAGAGCAAGGCAGCAAAGAACACCACAGAGCATTTGTTGGTTTTATTTGTCAGCTCAGAAAATTGGTCTTGTTAAATCTCCCTGTAACCAGGAGCATCCAGCTCAGCACCCTCCTAAAAAAAAATCACAGTATACCAGAATGTCCATCCGTTTAGGTGTTCAGTCCCATTCCAGAGGGCCTCCTCAGAGCTAGCCGTGGAAATTCCCAGTAGGGCTACAGCACGAGCACAGCCTGTGTGGAGCAGAGCTTGCTTCCAAGTGCACCTTCGACTCTAAGCACAAGAGAGAAGTAAGGCTCAGAAAGTTCTTACCAAGAGTTAGAGTTCTGGTGGGGCTGGACACCATTGCCCCCAAGGTAAGAATCAACCTAACAGGAGATGATTAACTGCCAGCACATATTTGTCAGGAAAAAGTCACAGAAAGCCAATCTGATTTTCTTCTAAAATTAGCATAAAGAACAGGTAAGTAGACAAGTCATAAACATACATGTGATGCCAGAAAGTTTTCAAACTGTCTTTGTTAAGACCACAAAGTTCAGATGAAACTTATCTGATGGGTGCAAAGCCATACTGTAAAGCTATTCTTAGAGGCTGTGTACAAATATGTGCTTTGGCATGTTGGTTGTATCACAAATGTTCATCTACAATTCAGCTGATGTAATTTAGAGCAGTTTAATTGCTCAGATAACATCACTGGTTGTTTCATGCGCCACATTAAAATTATCTAGAAAAATTTAAATGCTCTGAGTTATGTTGCAATTTATTATAGAATCATAGAGGGACTGGGGTTGGAAGAGGCCTTGGAGATCACCTCGTTTTCAAGGCCCCTGCTGTGAACAGGGACACCTTTCACTGGACCATTTAATATGGAAATGTGAAATTCTCTCCATAGTCAAGTAAATCATGTTCATATATGGAGATGGAGAAAGAATAAATAGCTCACAGTACCACTTTTGGTGGCATTTGGTGACATTTGTAGCTTATATTGTGGCCATAAACTGAACTTAAGAGAGTTGTATCTGACGGTTGCAAACACTCAAACACCGTATTAGCATGTTTGAGCAGAACACCTAAAGTAAAAGAAAATAAATAATCTTATGGTGTACTCAGAGATTGAAGATCCTACGCCCAAATATTGTTCTTAGTTTTGATCACTGTATTTTACAAATTATGTGATCAGATGAGAGTAGGTGAGATGAAAGTAATGAGGATGCTCAGGTTGTCTAAAAGAAATGGAATGCTATGAGGAAAATTTGAGAAAACCAGGGTTTTTTAGGCTAAAGAAAATAGGATAAAGAAAATAGATGATAATATATAAAATATTAATATAAAATACAGAGAAAGAGAATAAAATTTCTTCATTTATACAGAGATGGAAAAGCGTTTTACTTTATGTAGCAAAGACTGAAGTTCAGGTTAAGAATTAAGAAAAATATCATATGAGTACTGAAATAGAACACTTTTAAATTCTCCAAAACAGTAAGATTTTAATAATAATTTAAACAGGTATTTTTTAAGAGTGAGAAAAATGTATTTTTCCTTGGGACACTGATGTTGCTGAAGTGCTTTCCAGAATTGTTTGCTTATGCAATAGAAAAAAGGTATTTAACAGTAAGGTTTGATATACTTTTTCAAGTAGGCTCACGGTGTCAAAAATCTCAACTATTCTAAGATAGACTTTGGCACATCTATGAAAGACATGGTCTGGCTCTTGACTCAAGCCCAAAACTACACTCTGTTATTCAAGCATATAATCAAAACAGTTTCACAGAACTTCATCTTGATACCTACTTTCAGTCAGCTTCATCTAACTCCTACTGAAAGAATTCATGCTTCAATCAGGTTTTGTCAAGCTTCCTCTAGTACCTTACATCTCAAGCAGTTCATTTGAAGTGAGTGTATCAAGTGAAAGAGTACAGGATTCCTCATTCAAAATGTCAATGGTAGCATTTGGCCTGAAGATCACTTCAGGTAATCATTTATATGATGAATGAATATGAAACAAGTCAAAGAGGGACTTGAGGCTAAAGGAGTTTAAAAGGATTTTGCAAGTGTAATGACCATATCCCAGTGAGTTTCAAAGGAACTTCATTACTTTAAGTACCTTTGAGAACTCGATGCCACACAAACAGTGTAAAAGTTGTGCTGTAAGACACAGGGTGTCTGCAGTTCATCCTCCTCCTACTTTGGGATCTGCAGATATACAGAGACCAGTTTAATTCCATTTCCAAAATGTATCAAGTTAGTTCAGAGTAATTGTCTTATTGCTGGTTCAGAAAGGACTCACATTGCCTAAAATTTTCTAAATTGTAGTACTAAACCTCAAAGATTCCAAAGCTTCAGCAAAGGGTTCTGGAGGATTCCAGAGAACTTTAACAAAATATTATGTCTTAAAAATTGTTCAGAGTATTTTCTCATTTTTAAAATTAATTTTCAAGTGTATTTCCTAATCTGATTTTTTTGCTAAATATAACAGATAAGTTATCACATTCTTTGTCTTAATTCTGATAATGAATAGATTTAATAGCTAGTTACTTGAATTTCTCCATTTTGAGTTAATAAAAATTTCCAGCATTTTTTGTGTTAACTTTACATTTAGACTGAGAACTACAGAATGCCATCCTCCCATATCATCTGTACAAGCAATATCTTTGGAGTGTGTTTAAACTGATTTTTTTTCAGGGAGCATCAAACATGATTCTTGATTAGGCCTTATTCATTTTGATGATATTTAATATCAACATAACATGGACCCGATGGTGTTTTATTTCAGACTGCATGTGATCTAATGTCTTTAACTAAATGCCTTTAGCAACTGAAGCACATTTGATGTGCTATTGGACAACATCTTCCAGTCCTGCTTCATGCATGAAAAATCCATGTTGTGCACTCAGATCATTCTGTGATGAGAACAGATATGAGGAGAATAAGAAATTCTGCTCAAAAGTGCATGCTTCATCTGAAATAAACATTCATGGACAAACACCCTAGGGAAGAAATTTCCAAAGTGCCATTTTTGTACTAAGTAAGAGAAAAATTTGTTTGGAAAAGTGTCCAAGGGAAATTAAAAATGAGATTTATGTTGTCATTTGTTCATAAATGAAACACATAATTTAGAGTGGAGGGGGCTGTGTTGCAGTATAGAATGAGGCCATTTTAAATTAAAAACAAGAATTAGTAATTGCTACAGACATTTAGAAGCTAATGTGTGAATTCTACACAGTATCACAGAAGAATGTAGTCTATGTTGTGATCAGGGGCTCAAAGACCAAGTGAAGATGAATCACCAGTCGTGACTCCCAGGGGTCAAGAGGCACAAATACGTTGGAGTGAGTTCAGTGACGGGCCATGAGAGTGATTAGGTGATTCAGAGATTTTGATATATGAAGACAAGCTGAGCAAACTGTGGTTTCTCAGCTCAGAAAGAAAGGGCTCAGGGGGTTTGGTGGATCTTATCAAAGTGTGTAAATACCTGCTTGGAGCAGGGGAAGAAAAATGGCACAGCCAGTCTCCTATTGGTGCCCAGTAACAGTGCAGGCAGGTACGGGCACAAATTAAAAAAATGGAAAATTATATTTTAAAATAATTTATTTTTTCCATTCTGTGATTTTGTGATTCACTAAATGCTTTACTTATCCCCTTTTTATGTAAGGGGAAAAATGTTTTCATGTATTTGCATCCTTGCAGAGCATATTGTGCAGGAATTGTAAATTATATCAAAAGATATAAGTTACTCAAACTCAAAACACTTAAAAGTGCATTTTCCAAGAAAACTGTTTACAATATGGTCCCCTGAGCTAACACTGCAATGAGTTCTGTCTCTGTTTGTAAAAGCTGACTCTGTGGTGCTTTGAAGTTAAAAGTATGATTTTAAAGCAGGGACCTTTTAGTTCTTTTCCCTAATTACCTGTTGCTTTTGAGTTTGCAGTGACTGTAATGTTTTTGAAAACTGTCTTCTGCTTGCTGGAAGTATTCTAAATTCAATTGCTTACTTGCATTTGTGATGTTTAGTAGTTAGCACTGTAGTCTTCCAGTGGTCAGAGAAATCCTCTTTGTAACTACTGTTTTTATTTTTTATAAATTTTGTTAGCTTTCTTTTTTAGCAGCCTGTAGCTTGCAGTACTATGCAAACACGTATTTTATACTAATACACCTCTAAAGTGACTGAAAGATGCTTTTCTTATATTTACTATAACCACAAGCTATCATTCTAAACATAACCTCTTGCTTCATGCACTTTTCAGTAGTATTTCTCAGATGTCTGAACAGCCTGTAACAAAGGCCATCAGCAAAGACACCAACAAAAATTTAGAGCTTTTTAATGAAGCACTAGTGTACACTGTAATGGATTCTAAAAAGTCTAAATGATAACTATTGAATACTACATTTCTCTTTATATACTTCAGGTTTCTAATAAGTCAAGGACAGAAAGAAGAGATGTACATGTATTCACAATAGCTGTTAGAAAAGGCTTAGCTCTGACTGAAGTAAATTAATTAGAAGACACTTCAATACACTTACAAATATCAGTCCATTAATGACATTGTGAAAGAAAATGCTTTCCAGCAAAACACTTTAGAAGGAACTTTTTTGTTTTTAATAGGTAGTGAAGAAGTTGCTAAGATAGGGCAATAAGTTTCAACTAGAAACATTTTATAAGCAACCCTTTTTAAAATTTAGAAGATTTCATTTTCTTTTTTTTTTTTTGACTGATTTAAATATTACCTATTTAAGTATGTTTTAGAATTGTGACCTTGCTTATTGGTGATGCCAGGGAAAGTTTACCTTTGTTCCCCAAAGGAAAGCCTCTTTTCAATTACACCCATGTATCTATACAGCAATTTAAACAGACACAGCGAGCAGAGTTCTCTGCTAGATTTATTAAATAAGACCTCAATTCAGAGGAAAAAAAATGCCAGTTTTTAAGCAGATTCTTTAATATAAGACTATTCCTAATACATGTTAATTTGGGCAATGAATGATTCATGAAATGACACCTCAACTATTTTAACAAGATGCTTGATGTCTTAATTTCATTTTCATGGCTGCTACTTTTTTTTTTACTTCATGTGAAAATTTAACCTTTCAGAAAATATTACTGTACAGAGACTATAAAACTAGGAAAAAGTGGTAGGCTAGCTCCTGAAATGGAAATCTCATCTGAACCAAGATGTGTTCATTGCTGATTTGAGCTGTAAAACTGGTATCACACTGTGGTTGCCTGCCTGGCACTTCCTCTATTCATTGCCTCCTGCTGGTTTTCCTAGAGGCAGAGAATTCACAGGGCACTGGGAAGGTCGCTGTGGTTTCCTCCTGCAGTTTTGCTGCCAGGCTGGCAAGGCTGGTGCCTGGTGCTGACAAACACACTGTGAATAAACCAGAGAGCTTCTCAGGCTTGCCTCTCCCCCAGGGCTCTTAGAGGTCTGACAGAGTCTCATCTTGAAAAAATAGAAGAAACAGTCAATTATATTTAGTTATTTTTATACCTCTTTTCTGTCTTGTAAAACTGAAGTTGGAGTAGGGATGGAGCTGATGCAAAATCCAGTGCCTAGAACTGAGGCCATGATGGGTTTCCAAAGTAAACATAGATTCTACAGTAGCAGCTGTTCTCAACAAGACCTGTGTGAAAAAATCTCTGATCTCTGAGTATAAGAACTGCCAGTTTTGGCACCCTAATAAAATGTGTGTAATTAAATAAAATTATCAAGCATCAATTCTAGCTCTACCTAAAAGTTGTATCACTGAATTAGTCTTATGCCTGTTCTTTCTGATAACAAAAACTTTAGACTAGATTGTTACATAAATGAAAAAGTAAAGTGGTTATTTTGCTGGATCAGCTCTTTTTCGGATGGCATGTAAAGCAATACCTTGTTTTAAAACATTCAAAATTCTTATAAAACATTATGAGGAGTATGTTCACCTCAAAATACCAAAATTGGACAAATAGATAATGCAGATTTCATTCCTCTGAGACAGTTTACACTGCAGCTTCAAATTAGAAAGAAACCTTGTATTTTAGGTGTCTTGAAAGTGGTATAATTTGAATGAAAGTGATAAAAATTTTGTGTGTCTTCTGCCTCCATGGTAGAACTTGGTTTTGTTTAAATTTAGAAATTAATATTTATAATTTCCTTGGAGATCCTTTGCTGAAAGCTGCTATGAAGTAGCAATGAACTACCATTGCTGAAATTGTTTTATTTATGTTTGGCAAATCACATTCTTCTTTGGCTTTTCATTCAGAAAAAGCCAGTTTAAATGAGGTATAACTGACTTCTTGCCACTAGAAATATCAGTCTTGTCATCTAAGCCACCATTAAGAGCTCACTAGAGAAATTACTGGGTATTTACTGGTAAAACAGAAAAACCAGGCAATTAGAGATGAGGTACAGTGGTTTTCATCTGTCTCAGAGCAGTTGGCACATCAAGGCATTTGAACTCCAGTGTTGTCCAGCAGATGAAGAAAGGTTATGCAGAGGCAAGTAGGATCCCTAATTAGTCCTGTGGCTGCAGGAGCTTTTCAAAGCCAGTGAGTCACTGCAGACACTATAAAAGGTATGTTAATTTACCAGTGGATCTCCCCAGTCAGCTTGGGTTTCTTGCCTGCATTGGACCTCAGAAGCTGACATCTTCTTGTCTCATGCTGTGGCAGCATGGGTTTAACCACAGTCCAGCCTCTAGATGCTATGTTCTGTGAGAATGCAGCAGTTAAGCAATGAAACAGGTTGGATTTGGGCCTTAACTGGCTCCTTGGCCCCAAGCTTTCTAAGCACTAGTACACAAATATATGCAATCCAAGCTAACAAATGGAGCAATCAGGTAGAATATGGTGACTTATAAATAAACATCAGCAAAACTCCTGAAGGAAACACTACACATTAATAGCTATCAGATATAATGTTTTAAGAAACAGCAAGAGAACTATAAAATTGCTGAACAGAATATTTCAAATGTTACCATAATTTGCCCTCTGGTGGATATGTTATACGTATTATATGAAATTCTATGAATGTACACAATTTTCCCTCACACTCTCATATCATTTAGTGGATGGAATGGATGATGATTACTTAATGAGCAGCTACTCAAGTTTTTTTCCCCTGTGTGTTTTTCCCAGGCTTTATTTACTACAGGAAAGCTAAATCTGCTCTAAAGGCAGAATAACTAATTATCCCATGGTCTAAGCCATTCTCCAAAGAAGTACCTGAATGCTTTACAGACATGGGGTTTGGCACAATCCAGTCAGGTTTTTAATCCCCTGCCTACTTAAAGATGGTCTTGAGAAGAAGAATTCTCTGGAAAAAGTGTACTATGTTGCTTTCAATTTTACATGACCCTGCACCTGGCTTGGGACACTTCCAGACACACCTACAGGTAGGGTGGAGAAGGGATGAAGTGATTGAGAGCAGCCCTGTGGAAAAGGACCTGAGAGTGATGAAAAACTCGACATGAGAGGGCAGTGTGTGTTCACAGCATGGCAAGCCAATGGAATCCTGGGCTGCATCAAAAGGAGCCCCATCAGAAGGTCCAGGGAGGGAATTCTGTCCCTCTACTCTGCTCTTGTGAAACCCCACCTGGAGTACTGCATTCAGCTCTGGTGCCACCAAAACAGCAAGGACATGGAGCTGTTGGAGCAAGTCCAGAGGGGGCCACCAAGTTGATAAGGAGACAAAAGCACCTCCCCTATGAAGTCAAACTGAGAAAGTTGTTCCACCTGGAGAAGTCTGCATGGAGACCTCATATCAACCTTCAAGTATCTGAAGGGACCTTCAGGAAAGTCAGAGAACTGACACTCTTTGTCAGGAACTATAGAGGTAAGACAAGGAGGAATAGCTTCAAACTGAAAGAAAGTGGTTTAGATTAGATCTTGGGAAGCAATTCTTCACTGTGAGGGTGGTGGTGGAACAGTTTGCCAAGAGAAGTCGTGGATGCCCCATCCCTGGAAGTGTTCAAGGCCAGGCTGGATGTGGCTGTGAGTAACCTGGTCTAGTGAGAGGTGTTGCAAAAGGCAAGGAAGAGAGAGAGTGCACAATTTTACAGTTTTCATAGTGAAATTTCATAGTAAAAGTAGAAAAACCTTGAAAAGTAAGTATATGAAGTCATTCCCTTAAAGAAGAATTTCTCAGTGAATGAAGCAAGTGTGAGGCAGATTTAAAAAAAGGAAATGCAATCAGTCTTCCTATTGATTTATATTTATCCTTATATAATTCAGTGCATAATCTAAATTTAAATCCATCTACCATCTACTGCTACAATTTCCATCCACTGGAAATTAAAATCCGGTTGTTTACCTCATGCTGAATTATTCTATTTACAGATACTTCATTTATGATTAATCAGAAATTTCAATTGCATGAGCTAGGTAGATTCATTAATAATGCACACGATGGAGCCCACTAATCCCAGCCTGCAGTTTTTAATGACCTCAAACTCCCTTTCTATGTATGTACAGATATCTTGTTTCCAAACAGCATGGTTTTACCTCACTCCTATTCAACCCTGTAACTGGCTACTCAATTCCTAATTATTATTAATGATTCCGTTTACCCCGAGGAAAATATTCAGCAAAGCAAAAGCCACCAATTGCACATGGCTCATTAGAGTCACATTACTTTCAATATTTGAGAGGATACTTCAAAACTGTAAATAACTCATTAAACTAGCTACATCACCTTCCTCCCTTCCTTCTCTGATGTGCATGTAGGAATGTATTTAATCTTGTCCCTTAGTCACCATCAAAGCATAGTCATGAAATTTACTTTTTCGTACTTTTTTTTTTTGAGAAGTGAAATCATAGACATTGATTAAAATAGGCATAACTTGGAAGAAAGAACTTATTTGTGAAAAAAAATCTAAATAGATTAACAAAAATATCTTATTTGAATTGCACAAATTCTCTTCAACAAATATCAGGTTTGATCACAGAACATTTGGGGTCAGAAGGCATGTCTGGGGATCATCTGCTTCAACATCCATGCTAAAGGAATGAACATGTCCTTCCAAATCCACAACTTGACTGAACAACTTGGTACTTAGTACACAAACGGACAAAAAATAGCAAAACCTTTAAATTCAGCAATCTTCAACTTTTGTGGAACTCCTGAGCTAGAGAAGTTTTCAAGATTAAAACCAGGATTCCACATGCCAGTGTGAAGGCTGTTTGTGGAAAAAAGCAGAAAATGCTGAAAAGGATCACACAGTTCCTTTATATGTAGTTATTCTTTGGTACTTGGAATCACAAAATCACAGAATGGGTTGGGTTGGAAGGGACAGCAGTGGGTCATCTGGCCCAGCCTCCCTGCTCAAGCAGGGTCATCCCAGAGCACATGGCACAGTATTGCATCCAGAGGGTTCTGGAATTTCTTCAGTGAGGGAGACTCCACAGCTTTTCTGGAATATCTGTTCCAGTCCATGGTCACCTGCACAGTAAAGAATTTTTTCCTCGTGCTCAGGTGGAACTTCCTGTGCATCAGTTTCTGCCCTTTGCCTTGTCGTCACTGAGAAGAGCTTGGATCCATCTGGTTACCCCCCCTTTAGACAATTACACACTTTGATGAGGTCCCCTCTCAGTTCTTGAGGCTGAACAGGCCCAACTCCCTCGGCCATTCCTCTTCCCTAAATCACCTTTGGACCCACTCCAGGAGCCCCCTGCCTCTCTTGCACAGAGGAGCCCATAACTAGACACAGCACTCCACTGTGGCCTCACCAGGACTGAGTAGAGGAGTAGGATCACCTCCCTCGACCTGCTAGCAGTGCTCTCCCTAATGTACCCCAGGATACCACTGCCCTTCTTGGCCACAAGAGCACTGCTGGCTCGTAGCAGCTTGTCCATCAGGACCCACAGGTCCTTCACAGATCTGATTTCCAGCAGGTCAGCCTGTACCAGCACTCAGATACTCTCAGATATTCATATTAGAAGTCTAATATTAGAAGATAAGCATCAGTGAAGCATCTCCAGAAATTCTATGCCCCAACAATCCTGACCGTTGTCACAAAGCCAAAGGATGACTTTTTTTGCCAGTATATGTACCAAGGACAGAGACCTCTCCACTGCTTAACTTATAACAGAGATATGTACTCCAGCACTGACACAAAGATTTGGGTGATTTGGGTCATAACCAGAGGTGTGACTACTCCTTTTCAGAATATAGCCCTAGGACACTGTAGGAAGAGAGGTGTGGGCTAAAAATACCATGGATGATGAATAGTGGGAATCTGATGTGTGAAGTCTCACATCAAAACCAAGGTGAAAAACCTCACCATCTCAGAAAACAATTTTCTCCCAAACAAAAATGTGATTGGAGAAGATAGGTGCAGGGCAGGTAAGAACTGTCAGATATGGTCCAAATTTTTAGACTGTCAACTGAAGCAGGTATCACAGTGGTTTTATGCATAAAGTTATTGAAAGTAGACTGCACCCATAAGAACGTTCATGGTTGCAGAGAAGACGCTACCTTTGCTGGTATCAGTCTGTCTGCCTGGGAGAGCAGGAGTGGAAGTGCTCAGAACACCCATGAGGATCCAGAATGTCAGTGCAGTGTCTGCTCAGCTCTCCTCCACTCAGCTCAGGGTCATCTCTGCAAAAACCCTTCCTCTTTCAGGCACAGATCTAGTTACTTCTATGTTGCTGGACACAGAAAGGAGAAAAATGGCCAATTGCTTCTGGAGCCCCTGGGAGGAGCAGAGCCTCACTAATATCCCTGTGCACCTGTGAAAGTGACAGTCCACTTTATAATCTTCAACACTGAATGGCTGCTATGGGTATTTTTTTCTCTCTGTGTGAACATAAGCACTGGCTGGTTCCAAGCAAGGAACTAAGAATTACATCTATTTGCTGTCACTATATATTTTGTACAGCTCCCAGGAAAGACTTTAATTTGCAACACACAGGCAATCACTTTTGTCAAGTGGCCTTATTATGATTATTACTTGCTGTATGTGGTTCTCAACACATTTATGTTAAGTTCTGAGGCAGCCTAAATGACCTTGCAGTACACAGGATCACATCCAGAGAAGAAAGTATTTTCCTTTTTGAGGAGTGGCTTACATATTTCTGTACAATACATTACAGACATGTACATTTTCAGTGAAGCTTCTGGTTTTACTAGTCAAGTTTTGACACTTCACTGGTATAAATCATAAAAGTGTTTCAATGCTTTTATTATAGTTTTTGTATGCTTACTAAGGCTGTTTTACATTGTAAGTTCTTAACTAATATTGCTTTTATTTTATTAACAAAAACACCTGACATTTTATTAATAGTTGGCAAACAAATAGTGATTTGTTTCAGGCTAATAACAGAAAAATGATACCAAAGTAATATAAGAATTATAAATACAGGAAAATCAAGGCACTCTAAACAGTACAATGCCTTTTGAATTCTTATTATGTTCTGCAGTCAGCTGTTTTCTAAAGGTCTTGACTGGTACCCTAAAAACCTTTCATCAGTATAGTCTAAAATTGCAAATGTGAATAGGAAAATAATACAGGAGCTGGAAGAAACTTTGTGCACATCAGTGTACTTTAAGAAAATTGTGCTTCCATTTATGCCCTTAGCAAGCACAAAAATTTGTTTGTATTTATAGAACTTTAGAAAGCACATCCCCTTAGTGGCAGCAAGGCTCAATGGGAGAATTCATGGTTTAATAGCATAATGTGCTAATAGCAACACCTATACCTGGCTGAGCCTGTAATTATGTCCCTCTGGATATGGGGACCTCATCTGAGCACATTCAAATTGCCCTGGACTGCACATGCCTGAAGCTATTCCAAGCTCATTCCACTTCATAGCTGTTCTAAAAATAAACTCAGAGTGTTGCACTTCATTCATTTACAAGCACTTACAAGAGCTGTGCTCAGATTGGGGATTTAGTGATGTGAAATACTCCAGGTCCAGCGTAGTTTCTTTCCAGACAGCTTCTAGGTGCAATTCAGGAATGCGGCAATTAACCACCGATAGAGTACATTCCAAGTGCAGTGGAACTTTTCTGACAAACACACATAACCCACAGGACCTCAGTGTCAGCACAGTGGACATTACCTCCCTGTGATGTCTATCTCACACAAAGAACATATATAGGAATACCTCACTACTATTGCTTCTTTAACATCTCAATTTTCTGCACTTGTAGCAATGTCTGAGGGTTACTAGCTAAGCAGTTATGCTCCAGCTGGCATGTTAAGATTACATCTATTAAGAAATTGCTCCCCAAAGATGTCTGAGACAAAAGAAGACATGTGAATACAAGAAGCAGAGAGGAACAGCTCTGGATACTGGATTAACTTCCCTGTGTCATCAGGTGCAGTGAGAGCACACCAGCAACACAGCCATTACTTTTAAGAAGCATAATTTTCATATCAGTGATTTGTATGGCTTTTGAGCTGTTTGATGCTTGTAAAAGAAACAGATGGTGTAGTGGGCTTCAGTAGCTGCTGAATGGTTAAAGGGCTTAAAATATCTAAAATATTACTTAATAGAAATGTTGCAGTAGTTCCCAAATAGTTTTCTTAGCTTTCTACAAAAATAAATTCATTCCTTCAAATCCACTTTGGAGAGACTCTCACTTTTTCTCATACTTGAGAAACAATTTATGAAGGAACAGGGAAGCATCAATCTTCTCAAACCAGAACAGCAGAGATAAACACTTGATACACTCTGATACACAGAGATAATGCAGGCTCAAGAGCCACAATATTGGGCATCTAGGTCTCTGAAGTGTGGAATTTTCAGCTTGAAAAGTAACAAGTTCAAGTTTTTCCAAGAAACAGAAGGAAAAGAGTTTGAAAAAGGAAAAAAATACAGAGGAAAAAAATCTGTAATGGAAATTGCTTCTTCTGCCTTAATACATAAAAAGCTGGTTTCCTATCAGTTGCAGGAGTGCAAATCTCAGGTGTTCCTGAAATTGCAGGACTCCAAACTGACAGCAAAATCTGGTCCAACAAAAATAGTTTTATTTTTTATTGTAGCCACCTTGCAAAAAGCACTGTCCTTTAGAAACAAACCTTTGAAATTTAATGTTCTCTTGCTGTCTTTTATCAGAGAAGAGCAGCCCGTCAGAGCTCTTTTCAGTTTCCCAGGGGTGCCTGCAGACATTAAAAGAGATGAGCAGGTCGTCAAGGCACATGAAAACATGAGAAAATCCCAGACAGATCACACCCGGAATTTACCTCTAATGTGCTCTCCAGGCAAATGTTCTTGCATAAATTCAACTTCATGCACACCTGCCAGTAAGTTTGTAGAGTAAAAATATATATATTTCAGGGATGAATAGTAAATCATATAAGATAAGATAGCCTGGAAGTACACATCAAGAATTTCTTAATATTTCTGCTTCCAGGTGGAATATACAAGTAGAAAATGAAATACCCTTTTGAAGGGGAAGAAGTAGGGCCATGCAATAATTAAAGCTATTTTTTGCAAGTGTTTAATATTTGGATTTTGTAAGCCTTAATTTGCCTGGACATATTTAACTTGGCCTGTTTCTGTGCAGTTCTTTACAAATTTTTCAACTTGTAACATTTTCAAAAGTGTGTAGGCATTACAGGACTCTTGGTTTGGAAACAGACTTAAGCTCAAATTTAGAAAAAAAAAGCATAGATGCCTAAAGGATCATAAATGAATTTTTGTCAGGATCATTCCACTGAGGTCTTTAGTGTAAGTGACATAGGAAAGAGTTTTCACAATAGCTAAGTTCAGCCTAGAAAAGCTCATTTCCCCAGTCACTCTACATAATCCATGGGAAAGAAAACTCATCAGGACAGTTACTAGGAACAAGCCATGTGCCTGTATTAAGGGATGTGTTGACTTCCCCCAGCCTCTTTTCTGCAAAGAGACCAGGCACCCACTCCACTCCTGGATTTCCCTGAGAAGTAAACACAACTCAAGATGTTGAAAAGTCCCAAACTCTGAAAAGGAGAAGGGAATTAGGAGGGTTGGAGTAGGTGAGAAATACTTTAGATTATGAATGTTGACTGTTGGCAGATAATTGTGTGTATGTGTGAATGACTGAAACTGAACATTTGAACTCCCAAGCATAATCCTACTTCCTGCTACCTGCAACAGGTACAGACTGGTTGTGAATTTTGACAAAATCTGGAACTAAAAGAAGTGACACATGCTGAATCATGTGCTTAATAGAGGACACGAGGCAGAATCCCCAGTTTGGATACGTTGTGCATCTGCAAACAGAGTGTTCAGATGGAGAAAAACAAGCTGTAAAATGGGGACAAGATTCCAGCAGAGCTGAAGAGCCCAATAATGCACCCAAACACTACGTGCCTGAGACCCATAGCCATGGGCAGCTTCGTGGCACACAGCTGACATGACTCTACCCAGCTTTCCCAGCAATGGAAAGGGAAGACTCAAGTGAATGTGGCTTTGGAAGGTCTGTGAGTGTGTGAAATAATCAAAAAGGGCATAAGCTATAAGCTTGAAAGGTTTTAAGTAAATCCCAGTATTCAAATCCATACAGGATTTTATTCAGTTCATCTCACCCATGACAAGGGTTCAGCATGAAGAACTAGGCAGGATCAACAAGCCTTTCAATCATATTCTGAAAAATGTTTTCAGTCTTGATGGGTGATAAGGGCCCCAGCAAATTCACCTTTGCTCATGTCAGTAATGCTCTGCATTCAGCAGAGGGAGCAGGAGTGAAAGCCCATCATGCTGAGAAATGTAAACTGGGTTCATAACAAAATTTGGAACAGACTCTGAAGTAGTGTTATACCTAGTTTTGACATTGGCACAGATGAATACAGATGTTGTAATTAATTTGGTTAGTGATACTTTTTCAAGTTTGCTTGCATTCAGCTGCAGAAAAAAACCCCAAACCAGTGGATTCTATTGGTGTGGAGCAGAGATCAAGTAAAAGCAACAGGAACAGTTTCAGTTTCATATTCTTGCTTTTGTGGGGTGGTTTGGGTTCTGTGTTGGATTTCTTGGGTTTGGGTTTGGTTTGGGTTTTTTTGAGGTTGTCTCGCTACATTTTTTACTTGAATTTTGCCAGGTTAAACTAATCCAAAACCAAAATGTTGTAAAAGAAAGGATCAGATCTTGAGATGCAAAACTATCACCTTTTGAACAGGTCTGCTGCTCTCTTTAGCTTATCCTCTCAGAATTCTACCCTCTGTATGGCTTCCATAATTGCAATGTTCAATCACTTCAAGTACATTATTTCACTGTCTTATTGACTGAAATTATACCTGCTATTCACACCTGATAATGGTTCTGATTTTGGGTCATACAATTCAGACACTTCACAGCAGTAGCAGCAAAGGCAGAAATTAATTATTTAATTATTTTTAATAATTTAATTTAATTATTTTGCAATGCCTTTGTTGCTGATGTCATTTTATCTCTCATCCCAACATGCTGTTGTTTTACATGCACATCCCATAATAGGCACTCAGAACTAGAAATAAGGAAACAACTGTGGAAAGGAAGTCAGGTTAAAATCCTGTGTTTTGACCTAACTGTTTTCTTGTTACCAAACCCACTTCGATGAAGTTTTAAAATCTGACAGTCATTCATTTGGATCTAGAGCCTCTAAAAAACAATGGATTTATGGACCTGATGAGGTCCATAAGAGGCAAAGGAGGTGTTAATTCATTCACATTTTACATCTATTCCAGTTTTAAAGTCCTCGTAGGTTTTTTCTCTTTCTTTTAGTAAAGAAATGTATGCACTTTAAATTAAAAATTTGGCTTTAGACTCCATAAAAATGTACACATTAATTCGTTTGTCCTATAAGGCTAAAAATGTGCTGAAAAACACCTGATAAATTAGGTTGCAATATATATGAGAAATCAACCTGTCACAAGCCTTCTAAGAATGTATATATGTTTATATATATCTTTCCAGGACAAATACTGGTATTTAAATGGTCCAGGGAAGGTAACTCCAGCTAGCTTGATCCAGGGTCTTAGAAACATAACAAAAAAATTTTCCTAATTCTTAAAGTGAATCTTTATTGCACTTAGATCTAACCATAATTGAACTTAGATCAATTTCTTCCCTAGAATTTTTAAAGAATGACTGACACTTGCTTTTTACACACTAGATTGCTATCCCTTCTTCCAACTTTTTCCCTGTTTTTTTTTCTTTTAAAATCTTTATATTTTTCTAGAAATGAATCTTTTCCATATTATTTATGTATTTTTTTACTCTAAGATGCATCATTAATTTACATATTTTTAAAATTTCTAGAATTTGATGTTTATTATAACAGTTGTCTAATCTGCTTCTAAAAAATTGCTATGTTATCTTTTTCACAATCTACCTCAATATCAGATTTTCGTTCAGCTAGAATAAGGCTTGTCCTTTTCAGCAATATCATTCTAACATTAACTGCTATTTTGCTACCTATCTGCTTTAAGGCTCAGATCCCTTCTTTTCTTTGTTTTATCATCTTTTTTCTCTTTTGCAATTGTATGCTTTGTTTCTCCTTCCTAGCGAAAAACTTGTATTTTCTCTGTTAATTGTCTTGATTTTGGACCCCATTTCTAAAGCAGCTGAGTTTATTTTTTGCCTCTGACCCTTTCTTCTGATCTCCTTGCATGAAACACTGTCAAAATATTCCACAGGTCAGAGAGCAATCCTCTGCACAAAAGTCAACTGACATAGGGTTTATACACCTTTTACCTACCTGGATGTAGCCATGGTTTTCCTCGAGGGAATTCCCAGGAGCAGATGAATACAGGCAGGGAATACAGGCACTCCCATGATGTTTATAGTGTCAGGCCACTTTTTATGCAGAAAGCTCCGTGGAATTAAGTTCCACTCATCACTCTGAATTGGAGTTAAGTGCCTACACCGTGCAGAAGAGTCTTTGTGTCATTACTAACAAATGCCACACTTAGGGCTGCTGCATCTGATCTCCTTGTTGTGAACATTGTTAAATACCTATTTTGGCTTGACCTTGGTGAAGCCATGAGCTTTCTCTGCTGGGTCATTTATTTCCCCTTGTCTTGTTTAGGTTAGTTTTCAGTTCAGTTTATGGTGGCAACAGCTTGTACAACCTCTAGTTCATGTTTATATGATGGGAGTGAGGGAAGCTAAATGCTCACAGGTAAAACACTGTCATGCAGAGGATCATTCTGCAGTTCTTCAGGACCCAATATAGGCATGGGTTGGAGACTCAGTATAGAAATGGGTAGAGATTGCCTAAAGATCAAAGGTGTTAAGCTAGTTATTCTTGCACGTGTACAGTCTTTGTAAGAAGTCAAAACTAGTATGTGGCAATACATGGTTGTATAGACAATATAATTGGTCTAAGGTTGATTTAAATTTAATCTCAAAGTCAAAAGCATGAAATGTATCTCTTCTAAAAGTTAAATTAATGCATATCTGAAATATTTTATACTGACCAATGTAGATAGAATCCATGCATTGATTTTGCTGGGGAAAATCCAACTCATATCACTTGGGAAATCTGCCCACTCAAAAAGACTGAGGATTTGAGAGTTATTGATGCCTACTAAAATTAATGGGAACTGCTGATGTTCTTGGAAACAAACCCTGTAGAGTTGCATTATCTTAACTTACTGCTTTTTTCTTTTTAATGTGTTTTCTATTCTTATTATAAGGTCCAGCAAAAGGACAATATCCTGCAACACAGCAAAATTTCATCTTCATGTGACAACTACTTTAGTCACAACCTTTAGCCACAACCACTTTCCTCTCAGAAAGTTTTTCTACAATGTATTGAACATTGTCAGCCCACTGACAATGGGACTGTGAAGTATTATCAGAGAAATATTTTTCAACATTGCCTTTGATAGTATTTGATGGATGCTGTGAAAGACACCTGATTCTACCAAAGCTGGAAAAAGAGCTTAGAATTTTTTTCTGGAAAAGAATGTTAACACCAGAAATGAACTATTCTTATAAAGTTTCTTAAAGTAATGCATTTGCATATTTTTCAGTGTTAATCAATATCTAGCTGTTGGGAAAACCGAATCAAGATGAAAATCTCAGAGCACTATTTAGGTGCCAATATGTGGGAACAGTTGTGAGTGAACAGAACATGGCCCTTCCAGGGGATGGATCAGTCACTGATGCAGGGTATTAGAGAACCACTTCAGGAGTAGCTGCCCAGACATCAGTGTCTTCTAGTGTCCTTGACAGGTGACAAAATAGCTGTTACATTTTTGGTGCACAGCAGTGTCAGCTCACCCTAACTCTTACCACAGGCACAGGCTGATACAGAAGTAAAAAAAGGCTTTTTCCATTTAAGGCAAATTTCATTTTCCTCTGATCAGCAGCAAAGGGACCAGTCAGTGTTCAACAGACCTTTGAGTTTTAGAGGTAAAGACCTTTCTCTGGCCTTATGCAGCTTATCTTGGATTCCATATATTAGTACTTAAAAGTCCATTAATCCTAACTGAACGTGCTTTACTAGAAACTTTGAAATAAAAAGGCAGGATAACTGCTGAACAAAACAGAGGGCACACATTTCTTACCTGATATTCCCCCTGACATTTCAGCATCCAGCCTCTCTCAAACCATGTAGCTGCAGCAGAAGAGATTGGGAGATATGGAGTGACTGAGTCACCTCTGACATTTCTATTGAGTCATGAAAATAATATTATGCATTTACAATACAGTAATTTTTCAAATTGAATTTATTCTTGTGGACTTCTCCAGCATTCTCCTTATCAGATGATAAGAGTGAGTTTTGTTCACATTTATTTTCCAGCCATGCTTCATAACTACTTGAAGGTTTCCCATTCAGGAAGAAGAGTTTTGCTGGGGCACATGGACCAGTCAATCTAACCATGCCAGTGAACTGCAGGAAAGGCCAGCAAATGGTTTCTGTCACCAGTGCTCTGGCCTAGCAGTTCATCACTGAGGAGAACAAACATTATTAAAGCATTAAATTTCACTTAGTACTGGAATAAGTGTGAGGAAATACCAACCCACTAACAAAAAGGAAATTATTTTTATTTAAATGCCTTAAAATTGTCAGTTGGTTTTCCCACTGAGTAATTTTCTTCAGTTAATCCAACAGCCACTACCAGCAGTAGGCAACTGATTCCTCCAGCTACTGTTTTTCTGCAACTGCTCTAAATTAATTCTGCACATCAATTTACAAACAAATTCCAAATGTGCAAGAAGATGTCCCAACAGTACGAAGCTTTGCACAAAAACCTGAGCTACAAAAAATCCATTCTGTAGTATATATAACCTAATATAATACAATCACAATATATTACTGCCACTGAAGTAGCAAGAACTTTGATTTCAAATGCAAAGAAGCTGTGAAAGTCTTATTAAACAGAAACTTGTTGCAATTTCCTAGTGCCTTCCTTATTGATTTTTTACTTTCACTGCATGTCTCAAGTCTTAGAGCTGGAGTTGTGATTTTGTGTTAGAGAACTTTCTCAAAAACTTCATCCATTTCTTCTTCCACTGCTATTTTCTGTGCCAGGTTCTAATTATTGGATGTAAATCTACAGCAAACCTTATACCATCTCCCATATCAGCTCAGTGTTATGAAAAATGGCAAAAAACCAGACACCCATGTAGTAGTATCCTACCCACTCTAACATGTGTAAAACTTATATAGTAAGTGGGGAAAATTATCTACAGTTTGGGCTAAAGTTTTACACATTTTGGTGTCTTGATGTTAAAGTTCGATAAACTAATAAATTGAAGGACAATTTAATTTTATTTCTGGCAAATATAGTGAATGTCTAGAAAATATCTTTCACTTGAAAAATTCTTAATGGCTTGCTTGAACCCAAATTTCTGTGATTTATTAAAAATGAATTATTCTGAAATAAAAATGTATTTGTGAGGCAAGGTATAGATTTTCACTGGTTTAATATATCAATTGAATGTCATATGTCCCATCTGATGATTAAGTCCACTCAGGTCCTGTAACAGAAGAACAGAAGGCACCCCATGGCTACTCTGCCTCTAGTCTAGCTTTTCAGGTAAACTTCTGTTGTCTTTCCTATAAAGTGTATGTGCAACCAGATTTGGGTTAAATTTCTGAGTTATAAGCTTTTTCTTAATCAAATATTTATAGGTCCTGTAAGTAGACACAGTACACCTTTGACAAAAGAGATTACAGACACTCCTTCAGCAGAGGCAGTACATGAGCTGAGAATAGCCAGGGGGGCACTGGCTGATCCTCTGAGATCTCTTTTAATGAGGCTTTGGCAATTTCCTTGTATGTGAAATGAAAACTCTTACTGCTTTGCCTGCACAGCTGTACTACAATTGTGAATGTTGGATTACTCATAAGGGTTTTGTGCTTGTCTTTATACGAACATTTTTTCATTTGAACATCCTTGAGCATATAGGTCTAAATCTGACTTCATATACTCAAACTGTATCTGTGCTTCACATATGAAAAACAAAAATTATTGAGACAATGGAATTCTGTCTACAGGATGAACTGAAAAAGCTTCCTCTGTGAGTATCATAATGAAAATTGGTTTTCTTTCCAGTGTTAATCCAGTGTTTGCCATGATGTTCTCCCCAGTAAACAGACAGCAGTGAGGAGCATGGTGCCCCTTTGTTCTGGCTGGTTCTTCCCTGCCCACTGGCCAGCAGACTGCTGGCACACACAACTCCCAACAGCTCTCCTCAGCCTGCTTTTCCTTCAGGGTGAACTAGACTGGGTCAGTGTCATCTCTGCAGCTGCCCATTCTGGTGCAGTTTTCAGAATGTACTTTAACACTGAGACCACCAGATGTCTCATTTTAATGACCCTTGGGAGTCCACTGTGAACACTGGGTTTCATAAAAGAGTCTGAAGAATTTTATACCTTTTATACAAGAACTAGAAGAGCTTAGCACCAACCTAGTAGATCTAGGTGAGTTAGAAGATAATTAAGGCCTAATCTGCGGGGAAACCAGCAGCTATGATGTGAAAAGAGGGTTTATTTTTGCTACTTGTATCTTTACCACAAGGTGGAAAAGGAAGGACAAACTCTTTTTCTGTCTAGTGAAAGAGTGAGTCAGATTTTGTAGCATAGGAATTAGGGGATTCATCTAAGATAAATTACTTTTGAAAGGTGATTTTTTCATAAGGTTTAAGGTTATTTAATGTAGAAATCAGAACTGTCTTCCTATAAAGATCATATCCAAAGATTTCTCTATATTAGCTTAGTTACCTATGCACCACACAATAAAGCCTCCAGAAGTCCTGTTCTCTTTCTGTTTCCATAAACATATAAATCTTGTGCTGCAGAAGAGTCCAGCTTTCAAAGATGGGGAGAAGTATATTCTTGGCTGTAGCCAAGTGACCAGAATATTTTGGGCAAGTGGCTGTTTGTATTTTGAATTTCTCACGTTAAGAGCAAATGAACCTGAAGAGTGAGTTTGTGTTTTCTATCCATAAAGTTGATTTTTTTTGGTGGTGCTTCAGGGTACTTGAAGACCCTCTGAAAAGATGAATGAATATCACACAGTCTGTACTGGAGACATGTAGCTCACTGAATTAGCACCTGGAGGTCGGGCACAACACTGTGCTACACAATAATTTTTAGGCAATTGAATCCTACCTTATCTGTGGGCCAAATACTTTTAAAATAAAAACGTTCATCTTCCTCATTGATTTCTCCACCAGGACTGTTGCAAAGTGCTTTATCTTATACACATTCTGTGCACACCAACTGAGGTATAAAACTGCATGACTCACAGACATGGCTCTGCCTTGTTTTTGGACTGAATTTGTTGATACACCTAATATCCAACAAGTCTTCTTCTCTGCTTGTTTGTTATAGTTTAGTTGGGGCGGGGTTTTTTTTTTTGTTTGTTTGTTTGTTTTTTTGTCCAATGATACCTGAATCACAGGTAAAAATTGCATTATCAAAACTTCGTATTAGAAGTTTTACATTTTGAGTGCCTCTTAGTGTTTGACTGAGAAGATATTTGAGAAAATATAGGTGGCAGAAGCAGAGAAAAAAAACTGTGCTGGAAGTAAAATTATATAATCTCCTTTTAGACAAAACCATCAAAGTCTGGGTCCTATGGCTAATCTGGAATAGTGACTGAACCCTCAAGACTCCTGGTGAAGTTACAACTCTAAGGCTGCACCTTTTCTTTAAACTATTTTTACCACCTTGTACGTTTCCTAAATCCTTTTGATTAGATTGGAGCACAAATGTCACAATTCTGATTTTTGCTATTGAACTATACTAACATAACCAGTTTCTTAATTTATGTTGTTAAACATTTTGTGAGGAAATTGCCTATTGTGGTTTTTTGTGGTTTTCATTAATATAATGTAGCTCAGCTTTCCCTAAGATTAAAATCAAAGATGAATAACTTTGTGCTCAGCTAGAGCATGCCATTTGCTAATTCATCTGAGATCAATAATGCTTGAATGAATAATTTAGTGAACCACTGTGAATCCTTTTTGGCTGCTTTGTTTTCTTCCACAAATTACACTTATTTGCAGTAATATACAACATTTAGAGATCTATGGAAAAGAACAATTTTTTATTTTTATTTTCCTTTTTTTTTTTTTTTCTTAGTAAGCAGAAAATTAATTTGTGGTTTTTTAATTCTGAATAACTGACTGAGAAATCTTTCAGGAATTTAAAGTCTTAATATTGGCTTTTATCAAAGCACTCTTTGGACTTTCTTTTTTACTTTTTGCTTGACGATTGTTTCTGTGAAGCTCATTGCAGTCCTGTGCAAATAAGTGATCATGATCAACATATGTAGTGTTGAAAAACATACAATGTTTTATATGTGCATGGTAAGTGCACACCAGTATAACAGTTGTCACACAGATTGATCTTTTGTATCAAGTCCAAAATGCCTGAAAGAAATTGAACATATGCAAAACACAATTAGGCCAGTGACCTAAATTACCAGACACAGGTCATGGCAGGTATTGGAGTGTGATGCCTCTGTTCAGAATAATTTAAGACTGAAAAGATCAAATCATGGGATCAAACAGGAAAAATCTGTCCAATGAAATCTTTTTCCTACAAAGGGATTAATGCACTCTTAAGGAAGGGTTCTAGATAAGGAGATATGTATTAATAAGTTTTTTGACTTAGGAGTGAATGAAATTACCATAATCATCATTACCATTCTATTTTTTTCTTACAATAATTCATCTGTGGGCCAAAAAGGTGGGGTAGAGGGAAGAAAAGGCCAAAAGTACTTTGAATTTTGGAAACAGCTTCAGGAAATGGATGGATGGATGGATGGATGGATGGATGGATGGATGGATGGATGGATGGAGACATTCACATAGAATTTTAGCTGTTTTGATTCTATGACAGGTATCTCAGAAGCTTTACAGTATAAATGATTTATTAAGACTCCTGCTAATGTCACCTCTTTAGTGCTTGCATTGCAGTTCCCTGATGACTTCTTAAGGATATACTTTCAGATTCACAAGATAATGCAAGTCTTGCAACTTTCATCTTCACTTTAAAGGAAGAAGATATACCTTTTAAAGCCAGTGGCTGCAGATAATAAATAGAAGGCTTTGATGCACAGAACCTAAACATCTCTTATTTTATTGCCACTTTTTTAAGGGCAATCTTTTGGGAAATGCAGAGAAGTGTTATCATTTGGATTGCCATTTGGGACACTGTGGGACATTGCAGAAAAACACCACAAGGGAGATCTGTGTCCCTCTGGACCTGAATGCTGGACAATATTACCTTAGAATATCCTAGATAGTGCTTGGTTCCTACCTTTAGGCAAATGAAGTGAATACATCACACAGTGTGATTAGCTGACATATGCTCTGATCCATTGGATTAACTGCTTAAAGTGATGCATCATTTTTTTGGTCCTTTATAAAAAGAGAAATCTGACTGAAGACTGCGTACTTCACTCTGGTAATTGTATCCAGAACCATCATACTTGTGTCCCCTCTGGATCTGGACCATGGATCTGTGAAGGACAGAATCATCAATGGAGAATAGAAACCCTATATTAGTGTGAATAACTTTTACAGTATTTGCAATTTATTCCATAGCAGAATCTGAAAATTTTGCCTTTTCACAGACAGTTAAAGAGCAGGAGAAACTAGGAGATCCTAGTAATGTTATACTTTGTCTTTATTAAGTGGAAGGTTATTGATTTGAATAATTGCATTGCATGACGTGTCATTACCTTGTGTCAGTGAATTAATGCAAACAAAAGACCTGGGAAGAGAAAATTAGTTTGGTAATACTGCTGATAGTCATAAGGATGTATTGATTACATATTAACACAATAAGATATATATTTATATGCAGTATATTAATTCTACATTGATATCCATAAATATTTTTAATATCATGTCTAATTGTCCAATTATACTTTGTTTGGAATCAAACTATAAAGAACTTTACCCAGTGAAAAAATGTGTATTGTTTTTTTTTTTTTCCACATGTCTGTGCAATTGTTTTCTTTTGGATTACAGAAATGGCAAAGTCAAGGTGTCCCTGTAGCTGATCCTACTGGCTCCATGCTGAGCAGAATTTGTACTTACAAGGGAAATTTTGCCCTGGGGTCTTTATGAACATAATGCAACTGAACTGTTACTGGAAAATTATGTGTAAGCAGCTTCATTTTAAACTCTGCATTATCCTCTTTGTGTCAGCAACACATTCTCTTCTTTGCTTTTATTTATCCATGTTAGACATTCACAGGTGTATATCTGAAAAGACATTTCATTTCAAAACTGAGGTATGTTGTGAGGTAATGATGAAAAAAGCCCACAATATGTCTGTGGTGGTGATTTTAAACCAGTCACTATGCAGCATTTCTTCAGAGATCTGTAGACATAATTTCACACAATTCATCACTGGGCAGTATATTTTGGAGGCATTTTCATGTCAGTCATGTGATTCAAGTTTTTTTGTGCCATATTGTTTTCTGTGTGGAAGAATTCCTCCCATATAACCCAGTGTTTTTCTTTCCCCAGCAGCAGCACTGTCAACAACCCTATTTGTCAGCCTGACTGAGGTATTTACAAATTATTTTAGATTTGCACATTAACATGATGCAGAATAACCTTTTACATCCAGTATCAAGAGATATATTCTAAATACAAACATCTAATAAATGCATCAAGGCACTTCTTATGTAGCCTGTGGCAATACAGGTGATGCCAGATAGAACAGCTCTGTTGGGATAGCTGTAATCTTTTCATCTCTGGTTTAAATGCCTCTATTTCTTCTGCCTGCAAATGTCAGGTACTAACCAATACATACAGATAGATAGATTTAGGCAGACATCATAAGTGTCTTGTTTAGTTAGAAAAAAAAAATCAGGAATCATTGGGGAAATAACTCTTACAGGTAGTACTAAAACAATAGACCTGAATGACTACTGTGGAAAGATTCTCACATTTGTGGTAAGCTAACTAGCTTGGATACCAGAAATTGCCTTTCTGTGCAACATCAAGCTAGGAATAAGTCTAATTTACTTGGTTTCTTGTTAAGATATAGGGTGTATTCCACATTTATCAGTGTGCTACCTTACCATTTAGCCTTCTCTCATGAAGCTAAGTAGGTCATCCCTGCACTGAACTGAAACTACTACAGTATAGATACAACTCAGGAAAGGAAATTCTTCCTAGAATTGCTGCTTGCCTTTTTTTTTTTTTTTTCCCCTCCTTTTCTAGTAGTTGATTAAGAAAATCTCATATTATTGTTTGACATCTTCTTATCCTAAGACTGACATATGGAGTGGTTAAATGAGATTGCAAATTTACTTATGGATTGCCATATCCATGGTAAGAACAAGTTTATCTCCATATGGTAAAAATACTATTTGACTTTTTTGTTAATTATTTCACTTTTTTGTTAATTCTTTAATATGAAGCAGAGGAAGGACATCAGTAGCATTTCATATGCTTTAACAGTCTAGTAACAGACTCTCTGAAAGTTTTTGACACAATTTATGCCATAATTTTACACTGTCATGTGTATTCCATGACAGTTGAGCAACCCCTGGAACAAAGACTTAAGCTATAGTTAGATTTGTCCTGAATACAATTACAAGGCCTTAACCACTATATTTTGGGTGCAATGTTACGTAGAAGGATTACCAAAGGAATGCTACATTAATTTTCAGCTCAAACCTGAGAAGAGATTGCAAGCTCACCATAACTTGTAACCGAAAAGAATGAATGTCAGTAAAACCAGCATGACAGAGAGATAAAGAGAATAAATTTCACTTAAACTGATTTTAACTCTCCAAAACTTAAATATTTAGGCTAAATTACTCTATGCTTAATGGAGACAGTTAAGCAGCCCAGGAAGTGCAACTAGGTAAGAGTGGTACCTGAGAGACCAAAATATGACATTTAAGGTAGGTTGAACAAATAATCTTGTCAAAATGCCTGTGGAAACATTGTCTGTGGAAACTGGATATGAACATAATTCAGCCACCTAAATGCTGGTGTCTAGTGCTGTTCAAGGAATCCTTATCAGGATGACATTATGTCACTGGATTTGTGAGTAATCTAGCAGTAGAAAATCTGACAGGAGACCTGAGAATATCTCAGATGTTAGTGGTTGCAATGTTTAGCAAATTGAATCAAGACATGGACCTTAAAAAAAAAAAAAACAAAAAACAGAAAAGTAGTCCTTAAAGACTAAAATAGTTCAAAACAATTAAAAATCTCAATCCCTCAGGTATCAGTTTTGGAATGTTTAACATTTTCTCAGTGATATGGACAGTGGGATTAGCACACTTTCAGCAAATTTCTAACACCAAGCTGTGTGGTATAGACACCCTGGAGGGCAAGGGTACCATCCAGAGGAACTGTGTGAGGCTGGAGGGGTGGAACCATAGGGCCTCCTGAAGCTCAAGAAGGCCAATTGTGAGGTCCTTAACCTGGGCCAGGGCAATTCAAAACACAAACGCAGGCTGGACAGCATGCATGGATTAAGAGCAGCCCTGAGCAGAAGAATTTGGGGTGTTGGTTGTCAAGGAGCTCAGCTTTACCTGGCAAAGAGCACTCACAGACCAGAAAGCCAAACATGGGCGGCATTAAAAGAAATGTGATCAGCAGGGAGAGGGATTGAAACAAGGTGGTTTTTAAGGACCAGTCAAATGTTTTTTATATTTCTTTCCAAACTCAAACCAGTCTGCAATTCATGAAAAAATACTCAATAATATAATGCCAGAGCTATGCCAAGATTGTATCTAATAAACTAGAGTGAGCATAAATCTGGGAGTCAAAATAACGAGGAATATGTTATAGATTAAATACTTTAGAACAAATAATGACCAGACAAGCCAAATCGTGACTCTCTTGCAGATTTTTTTGTAGCGTGTTTGCAAAGGCCTCACAATGGTTGATTCCATTTCAGGACTCTCAGCTTCACTGGTGAGCCTTATTGAGGAGATCTGGGCAAATAATAGTACAGATGGAAATTTCTTAGTGTTGTGACCACAGTAGTAAGGAAACCTAGCACATGCAAAATGTGGTTTTGTCTTTCCCTCTTTCATAAATCTCCTCTCCTTCTTCTGTCTTTTCTCTCAACTTTTTGTTTGTTTTATACTAAAACTATTGCCCAACATTTCCCCTCCATCTCTGTCCAGATCCAGAATGACCTATGCAGAAAAGGGAAGATAAGGAGAAGATATATTATCTTTAATTAGGAAGATGAGCTAGGATTCTGCTCAGGTCTACACAAAAAAATTTTGAGCAGCCCAAGTTCCCTGTAGTTAAATTAAAAAATTTCTTTGACTGCATGTGGTAATGAATCCTTTGATGGCTCAAAAATTATTTTAATTTCAGCAACTGCTGTATATTAAATTTATCACAAGTATAGGAACATCCTCAACAATAGGACAAATATTTCAGGTGTTGGTAATAAAAAATAATAGGAAATATTTGGCACTAAAATTACATACTTTAGGAGAAGCTTCTGACTTACTCATGAAAAATTTTGCACTGATCAGGGAAGTGGATTTTGAATGAAGATTTTGCAGAGAATTATATTAGTATGAAGAAGAATCAAACTTATTTAGGACCCCACATGCCTATTCTTACTATTTCCTGGAGATGTAGGCTATTAAGGATTATTCAGAACATGAAAATTAATTCTGCTATTGAATTAATAGGTTTTGAAGACTCTAAACTCTCCAAAATACAGGTCCTAAATTCCTTGAGTGGTTGGCGGAGCTGCACTGCTTAATCATTTAAAATATATTGCTTTTGACTGTCAAATATGCTTTGTATTTCTACCACTTTCCAAAAGGACAACATTTGATGGCCTTTCTAATCAGGAATAAACTCAGGCAAGACTGAGTAAAAACTTCAGATTAGACTAACTAGTAGTAGAATTCAGACATCTCTCAGTCTCCCTAGGGAATTGACTTTTTTTTGCTAATTGTTTTGGTCTCCTTGATATGGTTCCTGCTGTGCTGCTTATAAGCCTGACTGATATCCTAGAAATGTCTTCTAAATGACTTCCTTATCAGTGACAAATTCTTTTAGCTCCCTGGAGGAACAAGGAAGAGAGTTGTTTTATTCTCCTTCACTAAAATATGAAGATTACTACCGCTTTTCCAAAAATTTACACACCAGCTGACCAAAATGCAGATAGTGTGACAGTCTTATTTCAGTGTTGTTTTCCATAATGAAAATTGTTTATTGTGGATTCACCACTGAGTCTTACACAGACTTTTTTGAGAAATGTCAGGGGCATAGAATGAAGAAAAAAACGCTGTAACAAATGGCTGCATGTTATAGATATGGCTGATGCATTGTTTCACCATTATTTTTTTAAGGAAATGGTTTAGGGAAGTTGAAAAGAAACACAGAGATGGAAACACGCAGTGAGAGAATGAAGCCTCAGGAGGAAACGACAGCTCTTCCTCCTTAACCATCCATTTCTCCCTTCAGAGTGTATGCCACCTTCTTCATTCTGCCTGTTCTTAAAACTGTTTAAAATATTACCCCAATCTTTCACTTACATTTGTTTCCTGCCTGAAT
Source organism: Rhipidura dahli (assembly GCA_013399225.1). NCBI lineage: Eukaryota > Metazoa > Chordata > Aves > Passeriformes > Rhipiduridae > Rhipidura > Rhipidura dahli. The sequence goes on along the minus strand of VXAC01001101.1, from coordinate 231,517 downwards.
GCTTTTGGCTCTCTGGTGTCCTGGATTTAATCAAAAAAACCTGTGCAACCTGCTAGATGATCATGGTGTTATATTGTGTTTTTCCCCTCTATTTTTTGCTGTAGGAACATCCAAGTTTAAATTTTTCATGAATCAAAATGGAGTTCCATCTTTGGAATAATCTGTGTAGTGACACTGCAAAATATGGCTGTCTAGGTTTGTTAAATGCTGGCTATCTGAAAGAAAAACTTGAGGTTGTATTGACAGATCAGAAAATGAAGTTTTTAATTGTACTCAAAGTAGGCACTGTGGGAAATATTATTCCCTTCATAGTCACCTGTGAAAAAAAGTTTGATTTGTGTCAGTGATGTTTGGTGAATACAAGTCACTCTAGAACAGAGTGAGTGGTTTTCAGTGCCTTAGCATTGCAGCTAAACTCAAAGGGAGCACTCTGATACTTACTGAAAACTGTGACAAGAACTTAAGACTGGAAAGGATTTACCAAAGCTTCAAGCTATGCCTCCTTCACATCTGTATGAAACACAGTTCTTTTCACAAGCTCCAGCACAATCCAGTTTGACATTTTTGGCTGCACAGAGAGATATTTCTTTCCATTTGCAGCACAAATGTTCCCATAACAAATGTGTTCCTTAGTGGGTTTCTGCCAGTGTTTTCCCTTTGCTCAGGTAGTTCTCTCCCATCCATGTTCTTTACTTCCTTGACTGAAAAGCCAAACAGTCTTAGCTTCAACCTCCAGCCATTCCAGTTTAACCTGAAGGGAGAATCTCTTGTAGCTCTTACTGATAAGGAGAACCATTTTTAAAAGTGAGCAGTTCTGGTTATCTTCAGCAGAGGTCAGTGGTGCAGTTTGTTATGATTTTAGTTGTCCCAAAAGCACATTGAGACCAAGCTTCTCAAAACTGGTTATCTAATCCAGGTGGCCGAAGGCTCATAATCACTTGTCTTTGAGTTGTCAGAGATGAATGGCCACAAATTCATCACACCAGTTTTACTGATACAATCAGTCCTCTTTAATAAAAATATTTGGGAAGGTTTAGTTACCAATAATAGTGGAAATTTCTTACATGTCCTGTTCCTAAGGCATGTGCCCAAGTTTACAGACTCTCACTGGACAAGACACTTTCTATTCACTTTCTCTGTGTTTATAAATCTGCAAGATTCTACTGTGTGGAGCACTAATTTGTATTATGAAATTCTTAGATTCCATCTCCTCTCTGTGAATGCAAGCTTGGCTTTTGCACAGGTTATATTTAGTTTTGTTCCTGATGGTGTGCTGGGGAGTAGTGAGGGCTGGGCAGAATAGTTGCCAGGTGGTTCATCCAGGTATTTTGGAGAGACTGACATCTGTCCAATAAGTAGAAAGTGATTTTAGGAAGCCCAAGCCCTTCTAGCCTAAAGTACAAGTCCAAAGTTGAATGTTACAAACTCTTCCTTCTCTGCTCTTGGCTCTTTGAATCACATTTTTGTTCTCAATTACTGTGAAGTCTTCAGTGGACAGCTTTAGATAAAAGGGGCAATTACCTGCATAATACATCCAAAAAATTAATTAGAACTGCAGTTTATAGCCTGATCCAAAGATAGGCACAGAGGGACATAAGTATAGGAAACACAGTTGAGATCATCTCTTTCCTCTGAGCAAGGAATCAGAAAATGCAAGTCAATTTTTCCTTGCAGTCTTGGGAAATGACAGTGGGCTGGAGGCCCAGCTCCATGCAGAGAACATGCTCCACACACAGCTGTTCTGGGAGGGATTGTGGTGGGGCACTTTCTGATCTGTTACGCTGCCTCAGGACCCTTCTGGGCAATGTCAGTCTTTTAGGCTTGCTAAGCAAAGCCAGAGCAGCCAAGCTGCACGAGTCTAACAGGGAATAATAACATTTATGAGGCATGTGAGAGAAAATCACAAGTGCCAAAATACCTAGGTCAGAACCCAGGTTGCCTTCTGCACTTGGGTTATAAATTTGGGTTCATCTATCAATCACACATTTCTGAGATAACCCAACTAACTTCTGCATGATAAAAGTGCAATACTTTTAATTATTACACCATTCCAAATAAGAACTGAATTTGTCCCATAAACCTCTAACACTAGAGTTCACCAAAGAAAATCCTTAATAACTGAACTGAAGACACTGAGTTGGCTGAAGTGTACAATTGGTATAAAAAAACCCCAGTGTATAATCTCTGCAAGAAAATATGCTGCTCTTACCTGTTGGTGTTCACCAGCAGGCATCTCTAGCCCTGACAAGGGATACAGGTATTGCTGTATGTGTTTTACAGGAGGGAAAAAATTGTTTTTTTCAAAGTCAAGAAGCAAGCCTGTGGTATAAATTGCGCATGTTTGTAATTCTGACTCATCAGTCCACAGTCCTGCCATGTACAATGTCCTGTAGGCTATGCCAGCTCTGCAAACTGGCTGTTTGAGTAGAAAACAATGACTGCATGCAGCACAGCCAGCAGTTTTTAACAGAAAAATCTAAATAAAATATATTATAGTAATAAAACAAATTAGCAGCTGTTATCCTGAGGCAACAGCAATGAAGCCCTCACAAAACAGGCCTTTATTAGAAGTAGTAACACTAATCATAAGTTCAAGTTTAACTAAGTGAGCCATTAAAAGTGTAATGTTGAAATGAACTGAACCAAATGACAAAGTAAAACTCGCCTGGGGCAATGAACAGGTTTTTAATTTGTTTAACTTCCATCTCTCTGGTGTGTGGCTCTAAAAAATGATGTGACAAAAGACTCTTCACTACATTCTAATCTGAATGCTAAATAAATTAGTAAAAGCAGCAGCAACAACAGTACTTACACCCTATTTGTCTCCCACAGTGCTAACATCACTATTCCTCTCTAGCTTTGTGCTCTGGTTTTCCATTATTCAGGGAAAACTACAGTCCCTCAAGCCATTAGGAAGATGTAAGCATCCAGTTATAGAGCAAAGACCTAACAAACCCCATATCCAGCAACAGTTTGGATGAGAGGATGCTAAGCTCGAATTTACCCGAAAAATCACATCAGAAATTTCTTGTACTAACTCTTTTTTTCAGTTTACATGTTCTGGGGGGCAATACTGCTGGTGTGGACTGCTGTGAGGCTGTCACCCCCCTGCAGGCACATCCAGGCAGGCCTAGCATCTCCTGGACATGGTACAGGCTTATGTCATTCAGAGCACCTCTAGGATATGTTCAAAAACTGTGACCCCAAAATTAGAACAGAAAAGAACATCAAATTACATTATAGACACTTTTTTTCAAACTTCTCTAGACCATAGCAACATGTAGAAATTTTATTCTAGCTTTCTCTAACATAAAATGGTAGTTACACTGTACTATAGTCATAACAGAACTCTTGTTTCATTCATATTTATGTCCCTGATTTTAATTTGATTGGGCTGAGCTCCTATAATCCTGTTTTGCTTTTGTGAAAATACATTTTCTTGTGTCCAGAAATGTTAATGAAAATAGTACCAGATAAATAAAGGTAACTAAGATTTTCATACAGCATGTGTAAAACTACTTTAAATATTGTAAATAGCTATTTCCATCACCAGGCATGCTGGAGAAAGTTAACTAGAGGAAAAAAAAAGCTGTAATGACTTTCAAGGATTTGCTGAAGGCAAAAAATTGCATTTTATAAATCAAATTCCTTAAAAATGCTGACTTAGTTTCAAAATCATTTTCTCTACTTATCTTCTGAGTTTTTCCTTGCTGTGCTAGAAATCGTACAGTGAGCTTTATATGAGCTGTGAAAATGGATTTGTGATTTTTATGCTAGCAAATCTAAGCCAAAATAGTAGTTGCTATTAAAAAACCCAAAACAAAACAACAAAAGCCCCTGCACCAACAGCTTCTGATTTTAAAAACAACAAATTTGACTAGTCAAAATCTTATTATTACAAACATCATTACACAATGCAGATTCTTAAATTTTTCACTTGATTTATGAGTCAGTGAAATAGTTTCCTCTTGTGAAGAACTGCATGCTAGTCTAAATGTAAATAACTTCAATAAAATCATTTGTGCCTGGAATATTAGGTGTTACAGAAAAAAAAGTAGAACTGATTGGTTTATTATGACAACTTCATAGTATGATTTGTTGCAGTCTTTATAAACATGCAAGAACTGCTGTAGAGTGTGTGATCCAACTCTGCTTACTGTACAGGAAGGTACAGGACTCACTGGGAAAAAAATGTGAAAAGGGGTAACAGCTCCTTACCTCCTACTCTCTAGCAACCTGATGTTGCATCCAAAGTGTCTCATTAATCAAATCCATTTTGAGAAATTCTATTCTCAAACTATGTGTGTTAAGTATCTTTTCCTATAGAAGTTTGGACATTGGCATACATGTTCAGCTTTTTTCTACTGGTATAACCAAGATCTCACAGAATTTCCTGAAAACAAGTAGGAGTAAAAAGAAGTGCATGATCACAGCAGATGAAAATTAAATTTAATTTCACTTAAAGAAGAAAGATCAAAATCTTATTAGTCTTTTCATCTGCTGGCTAGCTCATTTATATTCACGTCTTGTCTAAATACTTAGAACTAACTTTAAAAAATCGTAGACACATATTTAAAGCAGAACTTGTTATACAATTTTTTAAAAATTATATTTCCCTGTAATTTCTAATGTGTAAACATGTTCTGAAAAATATTAGACATTCCAAATATTTGGTGAACTGTAGTATGCAGAAGAAAAATGTTTTTGACTCTACCACTTTTCCATGTACACAAAGTGGCTGTTCAGGTGTGCTACCATTACAAAGGTCTTAACAGCAAGATAAAAATCATGCCTTTGTTTGCCGTGATTAATGGCAAAAACCCCAAAGAACCCATATTCAGAGACTGGCAATTTGTGATGAGCCATATGGTGGTTCCTGAAGAAGCAGAATTGAAGGAGATCCTGTCTCCAGCTAAAGGGTCATTTCTAGTGGTAAGTCAATGCACTTTTCCTGAAAACAAAACTCAAAAGTCCTCACAACCCCAGGAACTGATTTTCCTGTAGAAAAATTTCAATTCTGGTCACAGAGCTGATTTCTTTGAATACAGAGAAGACGCCATGATTCACAAACTGGTGTTTTCTTGCATGTTTTGCCATCTTTTATAGCACAAAACCTTACCTGCTGGGGTCATGGCGGGACATTTATAGCTCATAGTGTGCTGAGTAGGTTATTTTCGTTCTGAGTCTCTGAATAACTTGGAATGCCAGAAAGTTCTGAGCTTTTCCTGTAAATGGGAAAGAGAAAGGAAATATTCTTTGTGGATACAACTGCCTTGTTGAATAATGGCTCCTCAGCTCGTTTTCAGGTCCAGTTCCCTACTGTGTGCACTGAGAACAAAATGTTACTTAATTCTCAGCCTCTTTTTTTGGGAAGAACCTGTTAGTTTGGATATAGTTTACTACAGAAACTGCTCATATGAGGCCGTATGGAGGACTCGATCTCATTTGACTGTATTCACCCTTCTCCAGGGTAGCTCAGTGCTATCCCAAAATAGGTATACTTACTGTTTCAGGTGCTTAAAAGTGAAAAAAACCAAACACCCATAAATATACAAATTCCTTAGGATTGCAGAGGCAGTGTATGGGGCCTAAATGACACCCAGAGTTGAATATTATGTGGTGTGGCCTACCTACCAAAGGAAGGCAAGTGTGTGTGTGGATGGAGTACAAGCTATTCTGTCCAAGCTGAGATGGATGAATTTTGCAGTATGGGTGTAACATGGGTGATTCAGAGGGTTTTACTTCTTTCTTCTCACCTGATCACATAGGAAATTAAAATATCTATAAATTAAAAATGTGTCTTTTTGCATATATAATGGAAACTTCTTCAAAGTTTCTTCAAAGAGTTTGCAATCTACACAATAATTTTGTTATTGGTGATGTTTTTACATACTTTCTTAAGCCAATGGTTCACTTATGCATCAAGGAGTGCCTGTATTTCTTTTTCCACAAATATTATTTTATATCCCATCTAAAGTAACTATGGATATCCTCATTATCCTTATAAAGGTTTAATCCTTCCTTAATTCCTGCTAAGCTCTTGATCTGAATGCTGTATTGTGACAATGGGTTCTAATAACATATTATTGGGCCTTTGACTATTTAAAATCCCTCTTAGCCTATGTTTTCAAAGTACATTTCACCTGCCATTTTTTTGCTGCAGAATTTGCTTGAAAAGAAACACCCACTTCTTTGAAAGTCATGTTCAGCTAACCTCTTGAGCGCTGTCCATTTAGATATGCATTTCCTCATTTTCTGAAAAATTTATTTATTAGAGGTTTTTAAAGGAAAAGCGGGTTTAGAGGTTAAAGTATTAGCTTGATCAGTGTTTTCTTGCTGTGCAAATTCTGCCTATGTAATCCTGAGCAAATCATTGAGGACTTTTGTCCCAGTGATTCATCTGTACAAAGGGAATAGAAACATTTTCTATCCTAAAACGCATTTGGCAATACCCAGTGTAGTAGATGGGGTTCCCTCTTGGCGTATTAAAGATAGAGTCACTACTTTTTATAAGTTATTGCTCTACTTAAATTCCTTTTTTCTTTCTTATTTTAATCCTCACAATTTTTATTTACAGTGGGTTTCTAAATATGGTTCCCTTAGAGAAGATTTTGGATTTAGACAAATTTTAATCATAATTACATAAAACTCAGCTACATTAATTATGGAAAAGCTTCCTTGTGTTCCATTATTTCATTTATGTATTCATTTCCTTGTGTTTCATACATTTATGGCTTATGTACCACATCATCCGGTGTGGTACAGAAATATCGTTGGTTTGGGAAACATGTAGAATATCAATGAATTAGTTTACATTTCATCTAATTGGGTCATTTGGACAGTATATATGTGGGTGCTTCCCAATTACAGTTTTACAAAATGCTGAATCCTTCCCTTTCATTACTTTGTTTAGTGATAATAACTGAATGGGTCAATGAATTTTTTGCTGAATTTTGTCTGGACATTGGCTATACAATAACAATTTTGACAGAAAAATATAGTGAATAGATGACCACTTTTGAAAGCATTGAAATGGTTGCACAAACTAATCTTTAATACCATTCCAATTCAAAAATAAAAAAAATTATCCAGAGGAGACAAACATAACACCTCTCAACTACTTCTCTTCATTTGTACTACAAATCAGCTATTCTAACAAACACATGAGCAATTTTATGCATGAATAGCATTTTTTTTTTTAATAAGAAATCTCATAGTGAGGAAAAAAAGGTCTTTGTTCCCCTAGGTAAAGTCAAACAGGGCATTCTTCTCATTTGGCCTTTTTTTAGTTACAGTGATTTAGTGAAATCATTATTTTAAGTAAAAATTCTTATTAAACACTGCATTTATATTGCAAGGATGGCTCCTATCTACACCTTTAAGCAGCTTCATTATGCTGTTAGTTCTGCTTTGTCAGTACTTCTGTGTTAAACTGTTCATATGACTAATTAAAATGTGATTCTAAATTCTATTTGTTATTGCTTCTATTATCTTTGTTATAACACACCGACATAACATGTTTATGGGTTCTGTAAGCTAATCTAATTTAATATTGTGCTTGTAAGTGAAATGTCCTTAATAGCAATGGCTGCCCTTGGAATGCTGATTTGAATATATATGTACACACACACACACACACACACACATATAATATATATATTAGTCAGACTGCTAGGTTTTACCTACTTCTAGCCCCGCTGTTGCTCCAGAGAAGCAAATCTTTTCATGGTTGAGGATGTTAATTTGTATTCAATTAAAGGAAAGAGAATTGGGTGCATGATAATCACATCCATACTATATCAAATTCAAGGTTAATAGTAAAATAAGCATATAAAGAAAATGTAGTTTGATATTTCATATGCTCGGCCTGTGGAAAATCAGATACAGCCTTCCTTTTTCCAGGAGAATAGTAGATATATTAAATATGACATATTTCTTGGTTTCATGGCCTTTAGTTTATGGGCTTTTTATCTCCATCACCCTTTATCCTTTCTACCAGGCAACACTAAGTTCCCTTGTTATTTTCTTCTGTCCTGTTTATATTTCTCCACACTTTGCAGGTACCATTGGAGCCACTGATCTGAAACTGATATTACAAAATTTAAAATTATTTCGTGTTATATAGTATACTATCATCAACTAATGATCCTTTGAATATTCTCACTTAGATAAACAAAAGCATGGGTGGCTTGCCCAAAGGTGCTGGCACTTTTGTGTGCCAGAGAGAAACTCTGGTCTAAAAAGTTGATTGTCTTGAGTTTTTGGCAGTGAAATTTCATCTTAATAACTCAGAATAATACACTGTGTGATTAAAGGTTGTTTGGGAGTTAGTAGAAAAGCAGTGCTTATGGAAAGCCTTGTATGGAAAATATTCTTGGAAAGAGTATTTTGGGTGCCCTGGAAATTATTTATTTTTTTCACAATATGAGCATATTAGAAAGACTGCTTGTTAGATTAAAAAAAAAAAAAAAAAAACCCAAACCAAACCAAACAAATAAATTAGTCACATTGAAAGGCGTAGAAAACTGAGTTTTCATGGTGATTATGTAACATTTTGGTACATATTACAAAGAAAAATCTAGCCAGGAGTTTTGTTTCTTCTCAAGAAATTTATTCTTCTCAATTGAAGTAAAGTAAATCAAAAATTTGAATTCCATTGAAAATTCAGACACTATCTATAGCATGCATTTTCCAAGTTCTGTTTTGCTGAATTCCAAGTGTATTATTGTAATTCCTGAGCATCTTGCAGTCATGTTTTGATCTAAGTGTGCAACATCTAACCTTTCCATAGGTGAATTACAAACCCAGCTCTCTCCAGCCAGAGGACCAAGTGTGCCTTTTAAAACCATAACAACAATAGCCTTGTAAAGGATTTCCTAGTTACCAATGTCAATTTTTCAAATCATCTTGCTCTAGATGAGCAATTTGTCCCACAGAAAATATCTAGACACACATTGTCTATCATGTTATATCTTTCCCTACATTTTCTATTGTTAACACAAGCGCCCAGCTTCTTAAACTTGAAGGAGCAGTTTGTGAAAGGTGAATTTCAAGCTCATTACAAGTGATGAGACCACTTAGAGAGTGGCATTGCACTGCACTATACTGGGCTGCATGATACTGGACGTTATGGAAAAGTGTATACAAGCACAGGAAAAGCATATCCTGCCCAAAAGAGTTTCCATGAAACAGGCACAATGGATACAATTAAGGAAAATTACCTTATTTCTGACATAGGGTCTGTGTCAGGAAGAAAGCAAAAGACATTCAACAGGGATTGCAAACCATTGAGACTACAAGAAAAGCTTCCCAATTCAAAATAATACCAACAATGAGGAAGAGAAATTATGTATTTGTATGTGTTTATTCAATATTTTGTTGCCTATTTTTGCTTTTATGACAACTTTTGATTTTATCTTTGGCATCAGTTTTCAAGATTATATAAGTGGCTCAACACACATACAGTAACTATGATGTATAGATGTAAAAGCTGGAAAGCAAAGCTCAGTAATGTGGTTCAAATGTAATTAAAAATAACTACAGTATTTAAAACCAAAACAAAACCAAACATAAAATTGATCTGAGTATTTTAAAAGTAAAAGATGCAAGAGTATCTCAGAAGATGTTTTTTCTCAAAAGATAAATTATTTTCATGGGATGTATTTTTTTACTCTACATTTTCACAGCATAAGCAGGAATGGAAATACAAGATCCTCACAGATGTTGGCTGAAGAAATAAGTTCATAAATGGTTAATTTTGGCTGTCCTGGATATGTAGTCAATTACTATAATGAAGAACATTTTTGAAAAAAAAAAGAAAAAGTTGAATGCTCATATCACCAATTAACACACAAATCTAAGAAGCAAAATTCCACAGTTAATAGAACACTACATAGTCCTTGTAATTAAAGTGTGACATAAGAGTCTGGTGTCACAAAGAAGAGAAATCCTCTAATTAGCCAGGATTTGAAAAGCAAAGACAAAATTGGAAGGTTAAACAGGGAGGAGTTGTAACATTATACTGTCAGAAAATGACAGGACCTAGACAGCCTCCAATCATCCATATTTCTGGATTTGAGATTGCCTCCATGGAGAATTTTGTCCCAAATCACCTCTTCCAAGTGTATCAACAATAACAACAGAAAACAACTTGCCATCCAACCTGCACAGGTAAAGCCTCAGCAGATACTGTTTGGTCTGGCAGGAACAAGGTTTGTGAATCACATTTTTGGTATTTTACATGAGGAAAAGGAGATAAATCTGCACTAATGGTTTAGGCTTAGTGTAAAAAGAATCTTTTTATTAATCAGTTTCTTGCAGATCACATCACAGCAACTTGATTTCGCTCACTGATAAAATCTCATGTTTTCAAGTCCAATGTTTGTCTCCTTTGGATAATTTCTTTAGTTTTGCATTTGAATGGTATTAGTCATTAGTTTCTGTAACCATTTCAATGCTTTCAGAATTGGTCATGTTTTCAAGGCAATGAAATTTGTGTTTCCTTCAAAAGACTTTATAAATGAAAGTAGTAGTAGAGAAAAAGACCCTTTATGGACTTACAGACTTCTTCACTTCCTAATAACTCATAAGTTCCATTAAGATACATAGACAAACTCCTTAATTTATAGAAAACATCTTCAAAGTGTAGTTCACTAATGAATGGACAGTTCATAAAAATGTGAGTCAGTCCAAATTTTGAAGGTATCTAAAAGCTGTTATCAAATACATCATATAAATAAATTGCATGAAGGAAGCAATGCAGAAAGGTTGGTGGAGAGACGGTTACTGCATTTCCTAATCAGGACCAATTTCCTTTATTTACATACCTGTTTGAACGGGATAATCATATGACATGATATCCTTCCAAATGGATTCTACCATAACAGTGTTAAAATTTAATCTCAAGTGTAAACAATTGCATCTGACATGTCCAAGACAAAAATATCTGTGAATGCAGCAGCCCAAGAGCACTGCTTCTGTTCTTGAAAAACATACAACTGTTGCAGAAATTAAAAAGAAGAAATTTACTGTCTTAACATCTGCCTTAGGAGGGGTAAATCTTTTCACAGCTCAGGATTTTAGATCCAGACCTTCAGCTGAATCATTCAACCTCATGTGTTAAAGAGGCAGAGGAAATTTGTTTGTTTGTTTGTTTTCTTATGGGGACAAAAGACATTCAATGGGCTATGGATATGGTATGAGGAAACCACTTAGGAAAGAAAAGGCTTGCAATTTCAGGCCATACTGCTCTCTGGATATCATTAACTTGTCCTGTATTTTCTTGAGTTGTGGCACTTTCATCTGAGAGTCTCCATACTTTTAAGGGTCTTTCGTTACAAATGCTTACACAAATTTCTTTACATTCCAATACATTTTTAATAGAGATTTTTTTTCCTGAGCTGAATAAGACATTCTATTTCATCCAAATAAAATAGCTGTGTCTGAAAGAGAGAATGCTGTTAGCTGTAATAGCATATATAAGTGGCTTTGAAAAAAGAACTCATTAATTTGTAGCTTGGGCTCATTTTGCACTAAAATATTCATGCAACATCTGAAAGTGTTGTCAGTAAAACATCTGGCTTGAACACCAAAGTTCACTCTACAGAAGTGGTTGCAATTCCCATCTCCCATATGATTCTTTACATGCTCAGCTTGGCTTGATTATACCCTTCTTCTCCTTTGTTTCTGTGACATAGATGTATTGGCAATGATTATGAGGATTTTCAAAGCAAAGTGCCTCTTGTAGTGCTATAGGCCAACTTGTTTAGCCTGCAGCGTGTTTGTAATGCTCAGGTTGATTATCACTTCTAACAAAACAGTCCCTAGTGGCTCTCAGCTGCATTTGCATGTATTTCAGATGGTGTATGTACTGAAATAAGTAGTAAGTAACCTTAAGAAAAAATTATGTTAATTGGTCAGCTGCTGCAGTGCCTGCCAGGTCACCACCTTCAGCTGGAGTTATGTACCTCCTCGGATTTAAAAGGAAAACACACCTAGGTCTCAGTTGCTTGTGTCTGGCTTGTCTGAGTTATGTTATGGGACTTTTACCATCATGCTATGCCTGTGTTATCCAGGCTGTGCTTTGATATGGACGTGCTCAGCTGTATGATGTTCAGATCTGAAGCAACCAAAAGGGACTCACCGCCTCAGTTCAGCATTATCAGTGCTGTCAATAATGCTGCTGTCCTTTCCTTATATTCTCTTCTATTCTTTAGTATGTGGTCTTAAAGTCAAAGTCAGATTTTACATTATCTCTGCTTTGACCAGATCGTTCAAGTTCTTCCCTTCACATGCACATACACACCTCTACTTTGTCCCAGTGAAAAGTACTGTAATGACATGGGGTGCTTCATGCAAAGAGGAGATGCATGTAAGTGCAGAAGTAGAGCTTCTGGCATCTGATCCACTTATCTAGTCTGCTTTTATTCCATGGAAGGAAACAGGTATAATTCTCCTCATCTTAAAATAAGATGACCGAATCCTGAAAATTTATCTTCTTTGCCTACACAATCTCAACTAATGATTAGATTAGGGAGATTATTTACAGCAGAAGCATTGCCTTGCATTGTTAGGTGGATCCATAACCTCAAGGTCAGGAAAGAGCTACATGAGAAACAGAAGTCACTGAAATTACATGGTAAAATGTAAATTAGTAGAAAGCATAATTTTGCCAAAACTTTCTACTCTAGTAGAGACTAAAGTTGGTGTGAATGCTTTTCGTTTGTGTGGGGGTATTTTTCATATATGTATGTGCAGATTTTTATCTGTGATTTTAAAATCAAAAATTTTAAATGGTTTTTTTTTCAATATATAAATATATATGTTCTATTTCAAATTGGTCTGACCAGAATCTCTCTCCCTTTTCCTCCTCCTTGTGTTTGTCCTTAATCTTGTCTGGACTGATTTCTTTTAACTATGATATGATATTTGGCAATGACAGCTGGAAAATATTTGGGATGCTATGATTTTTTTGTAAAAATGTACTTTTTTGTCTATTTCCTTTCACCTAAATTTTCAGTACCATAAAATTATTGAACACTGAAATACTTTGACCTCGTATTATGTCCCAAACAATGATATACTAAGAAGATATCTGATCTTATAGGCTGATTTTAAATCTAAGTCTTTGCTTCTCATTTCCACAATTTTCACCCACTTAAGTATTTACCCATGATATGTGATACCCCATGCTAAGGTGGAATGCTTAAATCTGATCTGAAGGAGTAGCTACTGCAAGTATTTCTCAGAATATTGTTCATATGTCTATTTTATCTATATTATTTGGATGCTGATCTTCAGCAAAGGAGGCAAACAATGAATTTTGATAGCATCAGCTATTATAGAAACATACAGATATTTTAAATCATCTTGGCATGGAAAATCTTTTCTTCTCTATCTGGATCTCTGTTGAGGACAATCACAGATGTACAAAAGGAGATGGCACTTTCTGTCCAAATAAATTTATCACAGGAAGACACATGCTTTCAGCTCTCTGAGATTCTCTGATCACATGTAACATGAATTTGCAACCACCCTTTGGCATTCTGTCTGCAGGAACTGCACATCAGGACTTTTAGAGCCATAAGCATGGGCATCTGGAGATCATTCCCAACACAAATTTACACTCTATCTCCAATCCCAAGAGTTTCTTCAGTTAAGATGCACCCTGGAATTTAGCATGAGTACACATGAATACACAAAATTTATCTGCAGTTGTACCCACTGGTTAGTCCATGCTCTAAATTCCTCTCAGCAGTGCTCAGGCACTGACCTCCAGTGCAGCAGTACATCTCTACCCATGTAATCTAATTAGATTTTCTCGCCTCTACTTTCTCACCTGAATTTTCTTGCAACTTTTAATACATGTTGATTTTGTCTTTTTCCTTCTTCAAAAATAAGGATATACCATCTTAGGAACATATCTCCTCTTTGGTCTTTCAGTTAAAAATTATAGCCAAGTTTCTGACATTTAGGTCAAGCATTTCTTTAAAGGCTTGTCAGGAAGAAGAGATAAATGTATGCTAGAAGTATATATGTTACATTTCAGTTCCTCATGACAAAAAAGGAGCCAGGGGAATAACTTCACTACATCTTTTATGTCTTCTAATGCCCCAGGCTAATAAAATCAAATGCTTTCTTTAAAGTATAAAGCTATTTCTTAATTCATGCATTTGCAATGTTTCCAACATCATTAGGAACAGATTTCTAAGTCTGCCCTAAGTCACTGAGCATTTCCTTAATGTGACAAGGAATCTCACAGAATAAAATAAATTAATCTATACTATTCAACAACTAATCATACCAAAATGAAATTGCTAGAGAATTCTCAGTCTTTAGGAACATATTTTCAGCTTTATGCTCAGATGTATCAGGCCTGCTATTAGTAACAGTGAATATATGCTTAATTTTGGCTGTGTGAAAGGAAAAAACTTTTAAGTGAAGAACAAAGACACAGGTGTTAATCCTTGATCTTGGCACATAGAAAGAAGGAATAGCTCACTCAGGCTTATAAAAACACTGGAAAATTTGGCAGTGGAGAGAAACATATACTTAGCAGAGGGCAAAACCAGAAGAGAATACAATTTCACTATAGCATTAGAGGAATTCAGCACTTAGAAACAGCCAAATATGAAGAAGACATTTGAATTCCTTGAGACTGCCCTGACTTTGAGTGAAAGCCACTCAGAACTGTCAAAATATTCTTGGTACATATGTGTGCCAGTATTTTCCATACCTGTTCTTGCTAACATGAATAGACTTTGATCACTGAATCTCCAACAAACTGCTTGCCTTTCTCTGTTAGGTACCCCAGGAGGCCTCTGCCAATACTGGAGGGTTTTTTTTTTTTGTGCACAGCAAGCAGGCATGGCAAGTTGTGAGGCTGGACACCAGAGGAATTAATTTCTCAGACTTTAGGCCATCAAAATGTTGTCAGATTGCTGTGGCTGGATCACGTCCCAGTTAGCTAACCAGAGGAATTGGTGATTCAAATCCTTACTCAGCAGGATGCTTCAGTGCCTTCTGAGCTTCAAGTGTCTGACCGGTGACACCGTTTAAGGTGGGAAAGTTAAAATCATTAAAACTCACCCTCACTTAAGTTTTGCTAACTGAGTCCTCAAAGAACAAGGGCTCCTGGTAGTGCTATCAACTGATGGCTCTTGCTAGGGTAATTATAATTTCATTTTTTCCTGTGCCTTATTTTAAATGCAGTTACATTGATTATTCACATGCTTGTAATGTGTGCCTTCCTTAATCAGTACTCCCAAAATGCCACATCTCCCTGTGCTCAGACATAAGCAGGAGGGAGGTCTTGCAACATTTCACAAGTCTTCCTGGTGCCACTCTTGATGTCCCCTCTGCTGCCAGGCTGTTTTCAAAACAAGATGGAGCAGTAAGAGATAAATTTCTAACTGCTTCCCAGCCCCTGTCAAATGATTACTGCTCAGCAGGTAGGTAGGCTTAGGGAAGAATGCCGCAAATCCCAAAGCTATGAGCCAAAGTTTGAGGTCTAAATGTTATCTGTGTCCTTTCTCACTTGCAAGTGATAGTGGACCTGACATTAGGCAGAAGAATGTAACTGGATATAAGTGAAGTATGGGCCTGATTCCTCTCCTCCTATCAATGCACTGAATACCTTGCACTGCTCCTGTCCTACTTTTGTGACCTGTGTGAACGGTGAACCAGCAGTTACACCAGCAGTGTAACGTGCTTGTTTCTGATAGCAGGGATGTTGAGAGGAACATGCAACTTGGAGACATCTGCTGTGCACCCTAGAGAGGAAACGAAGCATCCCTTCCAGTGCACCTAGTGATTTTGCTTTCCATTTCTTTTCAATTTCCTGAAAGAAAACAGTGCCACTGAGCTTCAGTGCTGTACTTGGGAAGTGAGGGAGAAAGCTCGAGGCAGTCTGTGCTGCTGACACAGTGTCACAGTGTAATGAGGCATGTTGTACCATCTCAGCGATGCATCGAGCCCGGGAAGTGCTCTAAAAAAATTTAACTGCATGGAAAAGGGTTTAATAGCCTTCTTTTGTTGTTAGGGTTTAGAATTGGGTTGCACAAGCAAAACAGTCTGTGTGGCTTGCCACTTTATCAGCAGGGGCTCTGATGCATCACCATGGTGCACAGAATCTCCTAGAAGAGTCAGTAGTTTGGGCCTTGGTCTATATTGTGTCTCACACCAAGACAAGTGTTTTATTGTTTTACAGGAGAAGGGTGAACTTCTGGCACTGTTCCAGTTTTGACACTGCCATCTGTGTCTTCAGCTTTAGAGGTTTCCTCTGTTGTCTATGTTTGCTTCTAAGTAGGACCATACTCCTTGAAAATTTTTCACCAGTTTTATTTTGCCATTTTGAATCTGGAAGTGTATGTAATACAACACATTTAATTTAAACCTTTCTTAAACTAGTGTTGGTCAAAGGTGTTTCAGCATGTGCCAGAACTCCACATTTATTACATTATTTATAAATTTGGGGGAAATTGCAGGAGCTAAAGAAAATTCCCAATATCATGTTGGTGATAAAATGATGGAGGGAGAGAATATGGGGACTTTTCATAATATCCTGGGGCACAGAGACTCTTCACCTTCACAGGCCTTTGAGACCTCACTGATGCAGACAGGAACAGAGTCCCTATCCCACATCAGAGAACAAATTTGTGCCTCACAGGCAAGGCCATATGGGTCAATGGGAAGCCTGTTTTCAGATATTAGTTATTTGTTTCATCATTCTGTGCTTCAACCTGTCCTCTTGCAAAAAAAAAAAAAAAAAAAGGGCACAAGACTCGACTCCTGAAAGTTGTAAAGTTTGATATCTCAATAAAGGTTCATGAAGATCACCCTTATTTCCCTTTGCTATGCAAGAGACACCCTGCTGATTTTTTCTAAAGTTGTTTGTGCTCTAAAACTCAGTTAGCCCTGTAAGGCTTTGCACACAGAAACTGCATGAGGCTTTATCCATTAATTACATAAAATACTTTGAGAACATCAGGTGTCAGACACAAAAGTATAAAGGATTCATTCTTACAAGGGTACCAGAAGGAGTAGTTTCAGTTGTTGCAGTTATAAAATAGCTTGAAAAATGAAAAGCATTATGTAAAGGATAGGAGCTATTGTCCTTATAGTTCAACACCTCAGGCCAGTCAGAAAGATTATTTAAAAATTAATTTGACCAGCTGTCTAACCGGGGAGGATGTCACAGTGCAAAGGATTCTGCTCTTACATGTGGTTCCTTTGACTTTCATATGCCCAGGAGAAAGTGCCAACTGCTTATGCAGGCACAATTATATTTGTACAAATTGATTTACACATTCACAGGCAGCAAGAGCAGGTGTTTGATGTCTTTTTTTGTCAGGAAGCAGCAAGATTAGACTGCTCCAGAAGGGAAGATGGGCTGGGCTGGAGATGACAGCAGGGCAGTGCACTCACCAAACAGGGATGCTCTCACACAGTACCCAGACCAGAGGAGCAGAGCACATCCAGCAGCCCTGACTAGACCCAGAGAGCAGTGCTCAACACTACCTAGCCCACACTGATAAGGGAGAAGCCTGAATCAGAAAAGCAAGGGTCAGATCAGCAAAGTGCAAGCCAACCTCTTTATCTTGTGGGTTTTTGTCAGTGGTCTGCAGTGTCACATCTGAATTTACAGTATAACACATTTCACATAGGTTGGATAATTGCTGTTATATTTAGTGCTGGCTTTACCAAACCCCCAGGGCCTTAGTCCTTTGGCAACCAGTATTTTTTGTAATAATAATTTCCAATTACAATGATAGTAAATAATAATAAAGAGGTGTTAATATAATTTTACACAAGGCCTCACTGACAGGTATCTGCAGTCCTGCAGGCACTACAGCACACATGTGAGTAATGGTGCTGCTGGCCTTCTGTCGTGTTCTGTAAGTGCAGAAATTGAGAGACTTCTCACAGTGCAGTGGTCTACAGAAGGCTGATCTCAGGGATGTCTTTGGTGCTTAAATACATAGAGAGGATGTTGAGAACCTGGACTGAACTGTGACTGAATCCCAAAGCTGACAACCTTTCAAGGAAGCTGTTTCTACCTTCAGGTTGCACAGCTGCCAAGAGATGTTTTTCATGCATGCCCATTAATAACTTGACATTTGACACACACCTTATGATAAGAAATTTTAATTTTTTTTGCTATTTTCAAAGACCTTCTGTCATCATATAAAGTCTGTCTTAACATTACTAATACATATAAGATGAATTTATGAATTTGTCTGCATAGGTCAGGACCCAGCACTCCTATTCCTTACACTTCCTTGTTCTGTCCAGATGAAAATTATTATAGAATTGAAACAATCTTATCAGGAAGGCTTTGAAACTCCCATATTCTCTTCTCACTTGCAGCCCCATCATGGAAAGGAGAGAGGTGATTTGGAAGGTCCCCAAGCACAAAGAAGAAGGACCTGTGTCCTAGGAAGTGTTGCACTGGCTGGCACTCACAGTGTTGCCAATTAAAAGTGAATTTGAATTTGCCCTGCACATTTGGGTTCTGTTTGTTTTAAGTTTTCACAGTCACAAACTCTTGTTTCTCTCTTATGCTGAATATGTTTGTATTCAAACTTAAGTGGCAATGTCAAGAGGCAATTCTTAGCATTGTAAACACAACATCAAATCCTTCTGCTTTGATCATGAAGCTTTCTCCTCACTTTTAAAGTCATTCTTTCGAAAGAAAGGACCACTGCAATATTTGCAGATCTCTTGCTTTGTGTGCTGTGTATGTAATTGAGAAGGTTAACTGTAATGACAAGAGAGCAAATGCATCTGTTTTACCACTTGACCATTGACAGTTCTGCCTGATTTTGAAATTCAATATCCAAATTAATTTTGCACTTTAACATTTTTCAGGTTATTATTATGAAGCTCACTGGTACTAGAAGTACATATTTCAGCAATTTTTAATACTACTTTATGACTGAATAACTGCTGAAAACTAAACTCTCCAAATTTAGAGTTATCAGGGAGATATCAGTGGTCACAAGTGTGTAAATGTAGTAATTGATAACTTCTCAATTACTTGCTATCATCTTTTCTGAATTCTAGTGGTAGTTAAATGAGACAAGATGTAATAATACCTGCAGCCAATTCATTTGGTTCACAGGGAGCCCTAAATGACTCGTGGAAGCTCTTGTTAAAGAAGCAAAGTCCCGTTCCTAAATCTCACATTCTGTCTGTGTAAGAAGCATTTTCTATCCAATTATGCTTTAATCACAGTTGCTGCCTCCTACTTCTGTAAGGAACTTCTGTCACAGTGAAAACTACACTCTTTGTCAGCATAGTCCACTGTTACATCTTGGCACAATATTAAAGTTCCATCTGCCTTAGCTGGTAAACTTTTGGTAGAATGTACAAAACAATGAGATGCTTGGCTTTGTGCTTTGGGTGAAGGACAGGCAAGTCAGAGTGGGAGAATGAGTCCAGCTCGTGCTCAGGCTGCAAAACCTGCAGAACCAGCCCCATGGTTGGAGTCCAAACAAACAGTAATCCCTTTTTCTTTTAAATATTTTTTTTCAGAAAAGTTACATTTCTCCACCTTCCCATCTGTACCTTTTTCCTGTGAAACTCCCACTGGAAAACTTTGTGTGTAACAGCACACACATCTCATCAGGCATGTGATGCCACCAAAGAGGATGTATGAATGAGGGCAAAAAACTAAAATGCATCAGTTGCTACCAGAGTAGTGATTTTCTCCATTTGTAGCTATGAAATTTGCATCACCAGGCCTCTGGCCCCATCCCCAAGAGATCATTTCTCTCTGTACTGACGATCCCACCCCTTGCAGTTACTTCACAAAATCACAGAATATTCAGAGTTGGAAGGGACCCACAAGGATCAATGTTAAATTAATTGTATGTGCAGCTGCTTTCTAATGGAAGGGCAAAGGCACCTCTGGGGAGGAGAACTGGAAATGGCAAATTTTTTTTTATTTGCTGGACTTTCTGTGTTCACTGTTGGTGGTGTGAACAAGTGAAAATAAGAACCCCGTTGACAGTGGGGCCTGCTTCAGTAATGGATATGCTAATCCTAGTTTAGTTCCATAACTAAAACTGCAAATGATCAGTAGGAATCCATGGCTGTGTCAAATAAGGATAGTATTTCCATCTTAAAGATGGGTAATTAGTTAATAGAAGTTTCTAGGGAAAGGAAAAAATGATAAATAGCTTCACTGGGATATGAGGAATATGTGTCTAAATCTGTATATCGATGAGACCTCCTCAGAACAGAAGGAAAAAATAGATCATATGAAGTTTTGGGTTTGGATCTTGTGGGGAGAGGGATCATGGGTATTTTTCTGATTTGGTTCTGTTGTTTGGGATTTTTTTACTGAAAACATTGCAATTAAATAGAGAAAGTTCTATGTGGTGGTTTTCTTGATTTTGTTTTTTAAATCCAGGTGCAGAAACTGCAGCAATTAATATTAATCTGAATTTGATTATTTGGCTCTTCAGCATTTCATTGGATTATGTTGACTTTGTGATTTGATTGCTACACAGATGTAAGCTGTGCTGATTGCATTAAAATATGCAAAGGAAATGAAAAGTATTACCAAGTGATGTTCTGAAAACAGTTCTTCCTTGCTAGCTGTGAAGACTTCCTTTTGGGAAGAGAAAAGCAAAGGAAATTAATGACTGTACTATAATTCCCACCACTGAGTTAAAAATAATTATTTACAAGAATAATAAGTATTGAGCCTGTAATTCTTTGTTTCTGGACTACTATGTGTTATATAATAAATATATACCTAATAGACATGAGCTCTATAATATGCTCAAGTATGATATTAGAAAGGTGAGATCGTGCATCAGGCTTCTGCTCCTGCAGTGTTTCTGAAGATCAAATACACCAAACTTTGGCACAAACACTCTGCTGTGCCATTGCTGAGGGTCAGTCAGTACCTGGGGGATTCCCAGCAGAGAGTTCTGTGGCCATCATCTCACAGCCCTCTTTGAACAATATTTAGCTGTGGACAACTGAGTAACAAGAAGGATCTCCCTGTTCCTTGCATCAAAAGGTGCATTTGCCTCTCTACTGAGTGCAACAGCCCCTGGGTGGGTTTCCAATACACATAAATTCTGTGTATGGTGGGACACAAAGTGGCCCTTATGTTACTTCCACAAGCACCTCCACCTGGAGTTATTTTGAAAGCATTTTCTGTTACTAAATAAATATCACAATGGAAAATTTAAGTAAGTGTTATCCATTTTTGTATATAGAATGAACTTTCATTCAAGTTAATTCTTCAGTAATATTTTTTTATAAATTTCAAGGTTATATATTTTCCCCACTGCTTTTCCCACCAACCATGCAAGTGCCCCATAAGAGAGGCAGAAGTAGGCAATACAGTGGAAATTTAAAATTTTCCACTGTATTGTTTTATTAGTCTGAAAAATTGAGAGGAAAAAATAAATAGTAATACTAATAAGATTCACCTTACAATTATTCAGACAAATCCTCTGTGTGACTGAATTTAGAAAGGAAGGTGACGCCTGAGCTGGAAGTTTGAGTCTGTTAGTTTGTTACTGAAATACTCCCACTGATTTTAGAACTGCTGCTCATGGAGCAGTGTTGTATTTCCCACATTAAATCCCAATCTCAATGAGGAAAAAAGCACAAAATTCATGAAGATATCCAAGAGATGTTTCTAGTTTGGAGACTTATATTTCAGGGTAACCTGAAGCACAGCCCTTCTTCTGCAGGGGGAGTTACCATGTCAGTCCCACTGCCCATGCTCATCCCTTCCTTGGGAGAATAAAAAGGAAACTGCAGTTCACAGGCAAACTGGAGTGACTGTGATATAGCACTTTGCCCACAGTGAGGACATCTAAAAATCTGACAGTGAAACTAACAGCTTTAATGTCCTTTTTTCTGCTCAAATGATCTCTTTAGAGCATTTTTAAGTAACTTAATAAACAAACACATGCATAGACTTTCTGATTGCTTCTACAAGTTGCTCTGCTGTCTAATATTGTATTAAACCATGGTAGTAGGATTTCAGTTACTTATGCAAAAATCACATCTGCAATTGATAGAAATATTTATCAGTGTATTCACTAAAATGAAAAAGCATTGAAGCAAGTAATAACATTTAAAACAAGTAGGAAAGCACAAATGAAAATGAGGCATCTGAATAATTACACAATATGCAGTGCAGAATAAATGATATCAAAATTCCACTTCTGTTTCAAATCAATAACACTGAAATGTGACAGGAACTTGATGATGGTGTGTAACTAAAAATTTAATCCAGTCCAAATATCTTTGCAACACTCTCATAGACAATTTAATCTTTGCAATTGTTTCTTAATGAAAAGCAATTGGTTTCTGGAAATAATTAGCTTATTTTATAGCCACAATCAAAGAACATATGGAACTAGACAAGAGTCTTGTTCCCAAGTTAAACATTTTAATTTACAACGTAAAGAGAAATAGTGTATTGTAGTATTTTACAACCATTTCTTACCAGTTTTCATTTTGTGAGTGGATGTTTTGATACAATCCTGAAGGATATTTGCTAAAAGTAAAGAAAAAGGAATTAAATAACATAAAATAAAGAACATGGAATGTCCAGTGCACAGCAGGATGATGGTAAAACAGGAAGAACAACTACTGAGAACAATTCTAAAAGAAAGCTTTTCTGTTCCTATGACACTGTATTAAAAATAAATGCTGGTGTCCTATCACCTGAAAGTCCCTGAAAGAAAGTAAGACATGTTGAAATGCACTTCTGTGTTGAACGTTTTGTGGTTCCTGGAAAACATGGAATGTCATCACCTCACACATTATGTCCTAATGTACAAACTCACTGTATTTCAGTGTTTCCCACTGACATCAGTTGTCACAATTTCCCCAAAGTCATCATAAACACAAAGAGGGAAAACTTTGAATAAGTTTATTACAGTCTACAAATCCTGAATACTTTATTTTGTTGTGTATGTCTCTTTCATTTTTGTTTGTTTGTTTGGTAATTTTTACCATTTTCAGGAAGATACAGAAGGAACAAATGGAGAAACTTTTCAGAGGCAAACAATCTTTATCTCAGAAAGCGGTGGCAACACATTAAAAGGAGAACAAATTTAGGTTAGATAAAGAGATGCAGCATTTAATTTATGTGAGAACACTGGGGCTTCTCTACATAATTTAAGAAAGGAAGATTCACATAAGCTGAAGGATAAGTAGGTCTTAAAGATACCATTTGTCTGGTCATAGCTCAGATACAGGCACTGCAACTTGCTGCTACAGCACCATATGACCTTGTGGAATAAACAAGCCTCTCGAATCTGGGATTTTCTTTTTCTTAACTAGATTAAAAATCATTATTGGAAGCAAGACAATGAACAAGACAATGACTAAACATCATGAATGCTTGTTTTAGAAGCATCTCTGCCACAAATATTTCCTAGGGAGAAAATAATAGTGACATGGTATTACTGAGGGTTTCTGAATGTATAGAATGTATGCATAGGAAACACAGAGGCAGGGATCCCTTGCAGAAAAGGAAGGGGTTTTTTTATTATTTATGGCTGGCTTGCCTTCTTGATTTTATGTATAATTCTCTTTCAGAGTTCTATCCTGCATTTATTATTACTTATGCTGTCCCTGTCAAGATGAAACCCACTCAGCTGGAAAAAAAAAAACAAACTCTCCAAGAAGAAATCCTTCACAGTACTGTGTCTTAACTTCAAACCTCACTCCAACTCCCATGGTTTAATTTTTCCTTCTTCATGAAGAATTGTCAAAACACATGACTGGTAGAACCTGGGGTGTGACTTCAGAGTCACATAGTTGTTCAGAAGACGGAACTAAAGAATTTTATCCAGGAAAACTCTATACCAAAGACTGTTTTTCACTCTGGCAATGCAAGGAATATTAACAGACTAGTTCAACCTAACTGCTACTGCAACTGCCCATCCCCTAATGTGTGACAGTTATCCATAAGCACACATTTATTCCTTTATAGTATGAACTAACACAAATAGCTGCAATTTATTTCTCTGTAGATGACATTGAATTACTTCATTCTTACTCTGGGCTCAGAATGTTAATTTGAAATTTACTTTGGACCAGTTGGTGCTAGATAAGTTCATGGGCATCAAAACTTAATCACATCCTTTTTTCCTGAAGGCAACAGTTTCAGAATGAATCTTAAAGCATCTTCCAGGTGACTCAGCTTGAGCCTCTCTACTACTGAACTGCTGGTTTTGCTGTGGTGTAAGCAAAGCACGAGAAATTCAGGGAGATCCCGGAAAGCACTTTGTAAAGATCTTTTAAAATATCTACTGGCTGAGTATGCCTCCTCCTCAAAAAAGCCAAATACAGCAACAGGGAGGCAATACAGTGATTAGTTTTACCTTTCCATCTTACAGTAATGATTTATGAAGGGCATTTACTTAAAAAGCTCCTTTTAAAGCTTTTGTACATGATTGCAAATGACATGTGTGAAGTCCAGCAGTCCTTTATTTTGCATAATGGTCACAGATTATACTTAGGAAGAGTAACATGGAGGCAAAGTGACAGCTCCAGCCTCTTAATGAGAAGTTTATTAAGAAACTAGGACTGATTATCAGTTGCAAATTAGCCATAATATGAGTAATCAGCAGAGATGTCACATTGGTGCAAGAAAAACGATAAACAGAAGAATGTTCATCTCTATGCTAATCAAAAAGTACCTACAGTTCATTATAGAATTTCTAAGAACCTGGGGATGCAGGGTTTGAGAAATGTGTTTTTGGAAATTTCATCTGACAATATCACCATATATACATTTAGACTTTGTATTTAGCATGCCAAAGGAATGTGGGGATTTTTTTTAATAAAAGGAGAAATTCAAGATCTCTATGATAAGATTGTAATTGCAATATATAAAAGTTTGATTATAGTTTTGGACCTCTAGACTATGGTTTTGAACCAGTGGGAAAACAAATTGAATTGATTTTAAAACATTTTTTGTCAGTTCCATAAGGCAGTTGTAAAACAGATGCAAAATTCAAGCCACAGTAATAAGACTCATCATTTGTTCTAAAAAGGATCACATTATTATTGTAAAGTATTAAGTAGTATAAATAGTTTTCACAAACTGCACACTGGGGTTCAAGCCCCAAACCTGCAAGGAAAAAGGTAGTCTAGGAAATAAAGAGCTTACAATTTTGTAACATTCCAAACATAGCAATAGATATGAACATAGACATTGTTTTTACAACAAAGATATTGTTATCTAGATGGCAATATGCCAACAGCAGGAATTTTGGCACAGTCATCTTATTTTGTTTTCACTGGTCCTCAAGTACACTTTATTCTACCACAGGGAATTTCATTCCTTTGACTCCAGTCCTCCAGCTCATCATCTTCTGATTAATATTCTTATCCTCTTTTCCTCTGGCACTGCCCACATCATCTGAAAACACCATTGATATCCCTTGATCCCTTTTTATGCTTTAACCAGGTTCATTACTGAAAAAAGGAGGTCAAACTTTCCCCTCCTAGAGAAAATTTTACTATTTAATACTGTCCATTGCCAATACCTCCCCCAGATTATACCCATGATAACAGTGCTCTGCTGAACAAAATTGCTTATCTAACAAATTGGACACATATCCAAACTAAATGTTTTGGTGTTTTGTTTGAGGATTTTGTTTTTGTTTTTGTTTGGGGGAAGGGCTTTTTTTTTTTTTTGAATTTTTCTTATTTTAGATCATTTTTATTTAGTCACTAATATATTTAAAATAACAGACTAATATGGCACAACTTATCTTAGGTAAAGCTCTCATCATTTTATCCCTTTTTTTGTCTACAGGCATGTCTTCATCAATCTTTCCCTCAGTGTTTGTTCCAAAGGCAAAATCAGTGACTGGATCCTGTGTTTAGTAATAAAATAATTCAGTTCGATTTTTCCCATGTATATATTGTGTTATTTGGAAATATTTTTTGCTTTATATATTTCTGAGTTTGATAGGGAATGATTGACTAATAATATATATGTAATAATTGTGTCTCCAGTACCCTTATACCAGCCTTTTTGTGCCAACCACCCAAAATCAAATAACAGATATCCTGAGTATTTTGGTAAACTTAATATCACTAAATCACCTCAATATATTTTCAGAGAGCTGAGCTCTGTAGACATGCTTCTGCATTGGCCTATTTCAAATGTCATAATGACTTCAGGTCCTGCCTAGGATTTCCATTGCTATCTTTGTTAAAGGGAAGTGAACTTTTCTTCTGAGATGACAGCTGTTTGCACCACAAAGAAATATCGACATAATATTTTTTCCCAATTGAGACCAGATGTTTCCGTAAGATACTTGAAAAAATAAATTTTTAATCTATAAAACAATTTGTCCATGCATATTTCATCCCATTCTAGCCCCAAATCTGCTCATTTTAATCAGTGTTCATCTGTATGATGCTTAATAGCATTCAACAAACCCAATATGTGACTCGTATGTGGGACAGATCATTCTTAAAAAAGAGATGTGAGAGTCTCCAGTGAGTGGAGATCTGATAGGCAGAAAAACATGCAGCTAGCCCTAGGCACAGAAACCAGCTAATACATGAAATATTTACTGTTTCTAGTTCTATGATGTCTTAATAAAGTAACTGCATTTTAATTGTTGAAAGGTTTTTATTTCACAATTCTCTGTCGCATCAGGAATTAATGTCTCCTCAGCTGCATTGACAGTTCTGTGTCAGTGACTCACATTCCCATATTTGGCAAATCCACAGGGATCATGATGAGCTGCCTTGGTCCAGAAGTCTCAGGAAAGCAAGAAAAGAGAAGAGGGAAGCTGGGGCACAAAACCCACAGGGAGCTGGCAGCTTGTGGACAAAGCTGTAAGCAGTGGGGAATCCAAAAGGGCCAAAGGAGCAAGGAGGCAGCAGCACTGGGAGTACTGCAGAAGGCACAACTCAGCCAAAGCACTGAGCAATTTTGGTCTGTTTCAATGAGAAAAAATTAGTGGTTTACAAATTGTAATATCAAATTTTTGGTGATAAAATGGTCTAACAACATGTAGAGATAAAAGATAAGGAGGAATTGGAACATGGGATTCCTTTTAAGGCCTTTGAAGGGATGTTATTTTCATTGTCCATAAACAAGGCAGTGGTACAAGCTCCTGTGTGCAGAAGGGAGGGAAACCTTGAATTCTCATTCTGTCTGATACCCATCCTATCAGAGACCAGTCCAAGTTCAAAGGGGACCCTTTGTGCTCTCTGTCATCCTATAAATATTTTTGAAAGTTAAAGTGCAAATTAAACTCAAAGAGCAAAGTAAACACAACAGCAGTAATGTTAGAAGCCAGTGTTTCCTCCATGTCACACAGGGATAAACACAGTTCCAGTTTACATGGTGGCTCTATGAAAGCACAAAATTTCATATTACACAGATGCTGATGCCACACCAGGAAGAACTTCTAATGTTTTTAGCAAATTCCTTCAAAGCCTTCTAGTATATTTACAAACTGACATAATGTGGATGGCCTGCCATAGGAAAACAGAATTGTCCTATTCAGTGATCTTAATGAGATGTCAAAGGGTTAATAAGAAAATTAATTTATCCTTTTAAGCCCAAGAAGTAATTAAAGTCTAAGGGAAATCTGTATCATAATTGAAAATGAATAACGAGCAAGTGGGATGTGGAGGAAAAATGAGTTTGGTAATTAAGACAGGAAGTTCAGTAAAACAATAAGGAATAATGTATTTGTCACCTATGGCACAATTATATCATGCTGCTATTAAGTGAGAAAGCTTAAGCTGAAGCAGAACAATAGAGCTGGTGAATGAGGAGGTATCAGATAGTGACACTGCATCCTTAGTTAAGGAAACTACTTCAGGGACCAAGATTAGGTAGGCTCCTCATAGCATCAGGGCTTTCAAATTAATGAAACTGAAATGCATTAAAAAGGATTAAATAGTAATTGTATTAGAATTTTTATTAAAGATCCTGAAGTTATTAGTTCTTTGAACTTCAAAAAAAGGTTCCTGAATTACTCACCAGGAACACCTGGGCTACAAATTTAATAGGACGGGCCAAATTTGTCCCTGGTTCCCTCAAAGTCAATAGAGATGCCAGTGGTTAACCTGGCTTATTAATTTTCATGTTTCTTATCTGAATTTTTACTCTGAAAGTTTGAAGCACTGTAAAATCTCGTATCTCTAGAGGTATCTATGAGGTTACAACCATTCATAAGGTACAAAATACCTATGCATCCTCCACTTTCCATGTAAATTGATGCCAGTGATGCCTAGGTGCAATAAAGTCATGAAAGAAATCAATAGGACTGAATTTTGAAGAAAACTCTTGTGTTCAAACACCCAATATAATTTACTTTGTTTCTTAGGAAGATATACTTAAGACTTATACAACAAACCTAGAATTAGATCTGCAAGCACTCTTTTAAAGGCAAGGTATTATTAAAAAGAATAAAGGTATTGTTGAAAGAATAAAAATGTAAAAGCACACATAAAAGCTAAGAGGACGTTGCCAGCCATCAGTTTTCTTGCAAATATGAGAACTGTTGTCCTTTTAGAGATGAGAGAATGGTAGGTAGCACTGAAGATGAACACTGTGTTTGCATATGTACAATTCCATTCTCCAGGCTTTTTTATTTATATATGCAATCTACAGATGCAGTAACCACACTTTTCAGAGGCTTTGGAAAAGAGTTCAAATAAAATTTGAAGTTCTCCATCAGGGCTTGGAATCCAGATTTACTTATCTTTAGAGACAGAAAATTTTGTGTAACCAGTTGTTCCATTTAGAGCATCTTTCCCTCTATGAAATGTTCTACTGCTGCTTCTCAAAGCTGCACATGCTCTGGATACACATCTTGTCTCCTAAGCAGCTCTGCTCAAGGAACACATGTAGTGGAATTGACTCCCAGTTTACTCATGACATGTATTTTGTCTGGGAAAATCAAATATCACCTTTCCTAAGAGTCGAGGGGTGATTTAGTCTTCTTGACTCTTCTCTGCCTTTATTCTGAGAGGAAAGAGAGTCCCTCAGGAAAGAGATACCTGCTCTGCCTTTGAAACATAAACAAGAATAATAAAATAAGTAGCAGACTGCAGCTTCTGTGTTTGGGAGCTAGCAGGGGCACCTAAATTAAACACCTCACGTTTCTAAGGAAAACAAGGGCAACGTTGCCATTCATGCTGACACTCAGCAAGCACCATCACAGTCATTTTCAAAAGCTGGCCCAGCAGGCCAGACTGTGCTGTTGCTGAAGAACAAAGTGCAGGTACATGAGGGAGAAAACTTTGGGAGGATACTGTATTTGGCAGAGCTTTTGCTGAGGATAAAACCTTGTTTTCTTCACAGCCTAATTCCATGAAATTTCTTTGTTGGGAACATGCAAAGAATTTCCTATTCATTTCTTAGTCAGCCATCTGACCCTGAAACCAAGCACCAGCATCTCTCAATTTTGTCTCTTGAATTATCCACCTGTTATTGAGTTCTGTTGACTGGAATGAGGATAGTTTTGAAGTAGTAAAGGTAAAATTGATACAACAGAGAACATGTAGCATGTGTTACTGCCCCTTGTATTGTCACAGAGCAGCTCTAGCACTGGTGCTGGGCTTTATTTCTTGGCCTTACATCTAAAGCACCTCCTTGCCAAAGGCACTCCAGTCACACAGATCCCTGTGATGTTTACAACACCCTACCTCATGCTGAATTAAATAACAGGGATGGGGAAAAAAAAGAAAAAAAACAAAAGGCAAAATAGTAGCTGGCATGCTCTCAGAGAGAAAAAAAAAAAAGGAAAACCAAAGCCAAACATGCTCTTGAGCACAGGAGGTAAAACTAAAACCCCCGCACATTCTTGGGAAAACAAAATCCTAAAGTCACCCAAATAGTAATTTATTTGACTACAGGAAAGAAAAGGAAAAACATATGTGATTAATGCCTCTAGCATTGTCAGTGTGAAATTCATGGTTTGCTGAATACCTAAATAGCCTGGCACACTTTTAACCCTGATCTGAGCTTTGTCTAGGAAAACACTTGTCATTAAAGGGGCAATTAATCTACTATTCTAATTTCAAATGAGGTAGTGACAGAAGGAAAAATGAGATATGTCATTTAAGTGCTTTCACATTCTACACCAAGCAAATGCCATGATTTCACAAAAACATCAACAGAAAAACTTTTGGCATGCATTCATATTACAATAAAGAGTCTAAAATGTTACATGCAGATTAGACTAGTAACTTGTAAAATATCAGACAACCTACTCATTGTTTTAATCATGAAAATGGAGAAAATTGTTTTCGGACTGAAAATATTGTCAGCTTGGGGCAGAAACACTGTTTTTGTAATGGCAAATAGTCACTGGATGTAAAGCTTGCAGTAGCTAACTCCAGTCTTACTGAGGAAATCTTTACACTTCATTTACTACTGATTTAGATGGGCTGAGAATATAAATTATGAAATGAAAATTCTTGACAATTTTTTTCCAATTTTATTGATTTTTTGTCTCACTATCAGGAATTAACACAATACAATCATGGCTTAGTAAAGATGAAGAAATCTAGACTTTTATGTCTGGTCCTAAAGGCACTCAGCCAGAGCAAGGAAATTATTTATGCTACATCAGTAACTTTTATTGGTTAAAAAAAAATCAGATAGCAAAATATGACTCCTTTCAAAAAGTGTTCTTTTGTGCTGTAAGTACCATGAATTTTTAATGGCTGGAAATGTGTGGTACAATTTAATACTATTCCTAATAAGGGAAATAAAGGAAACAAAGGAAATAAAAGACTTTTAGTAAAAGAAAGAAAACTCTAGTATTTCTGTAGTGATAAATTTACAAATGATCTTTACTGACAACAGCAAATTACACATTTAAAGCAACTGAGAAGGAGATCACTGTGATGTCTTAGTGTGGTACAATGATCCAGCTCCTCCCTGGGACCACTGTGACCAGCCATAGGGCAATAACTGCTGAAAAACCACCTGAGATACACCTCAGCCCCTTCTTCATCTCCTCAGCTCTGGGATTTTTTCTTCCTGTTGCCCCCCAGTTTGTTCTCAGAACTCTCAGCACAGCCACAGAGGCTACTTCAACAAACTTAGACTGCAACTTGGTTATGTTTTCCTAATATGCCACTTAAAAATTTAGAAATTAAATTTAGGAAGCATACTTTCAATAAAGCAACTCTGTTCTTTGCATTATCTTGAGAGCCACATGGAAATGAGGAAAATCAATTTAAATTTTTAAATACTCCATGCATTTTTAAGATTGTGTCAAGACAGGAGGTGAGATGGCTGCTTTTATCTGGACATAGGTGGGCAGGATGAAGTGTTATCCATGCAAGGTTGAAAGTGCAGAGTTTTTTATTCTGCCTAGAAGTAATTCTGAATATCCTAGAAGTACCTAATTCTGAGCTCTACAAACTACTTCAACAAACAAAAAAGTCTCTGTTTTAGAGAGAAGACAGATCATTTACCAAGAACCTTTGTTGGCACAGAGGTTATAACACCTGAATCCCTATAAAAGACAAACCCCTGCCAAGGCCACTGTTCAGTCGTGCTCTGGGTTATGGCCGGGCTTTGCTGGTGGTGATGCAGGGAGGATGTTTGTGTGTGAGAGAAAGGCAGGAAGTCTCTGCATGGTGCTGTCATGCATTAACTGAAAGAACACAGAAAAAATTGTCCACAAGCTGGAAAAAAATATAGATATGGGAGAGAATTTAAAAAGGAGGCCAGAAGAGTGATGTAGATTTGCCCTTAATTTATTTGCCAAATAAATTGTGATGGAAAATTCAATGGGAATTATGCCCTTTAAACTCTTTCCTCTTTTAAATTTTCTATCCTAGGAAAAAATGTTCCTGCCCAAGATACCCTTAGGAATAATAATTATAAACATAAATATAGATTTAATTTCATATCTTAAAAGATGCCTAGCTAAAGCAAATCCTCCTTTTCAGATTAACACATTGACTTCATACTCTGATTTAAAGTAAAGATAAACTAATCCTTCTGTAGGACATCATATTTGGCAAATCCACACTTGATCTTTATTTTGTTTCCTGAACAAAATGAGTTATGTGTGTGTGTGCTCTAAGTTTTAGCTGTTGTTTATCTAAAAGTAAGTATTTGCAACTTGTTTTTGTTTACTAAATGATCAATTTTAATATCCAAGCAGTTGATGGCATCTGAAAATTGGAACTGTTAGGAGTGATGTACAAAAGCAGATGAAGAAAGTCTCAGGGAGAAAAAGGCCTCATCACACTGGCACATTTGCCATTGCTCCTCTGTCTGAATCAGGATCAGCAAAATTATTCTTTGAACAGTGTTAGTATGTAGTTAGTATACAACATTATCATGAAATATTAACAATTATGATTTTAATACTAAAACAAAAGTAAATTTGTAAAAAAATGACGAAATATTTTTAAATGAGGTGGATCTATACCAGCAACAAGCACAAATGCATATAAATATGTGTGTGTGTACTTGCATATGTACACAGATGGGTATTTATATGCACATGACTGCATATCCATGTATGCAGATACAACCACACAGACACACACATTGTGTGGGGATTATGAATTCTACATAAATAGACATTTCCTAATGGAAATCCTTTCCTGCCATTACAGAACAGAAAGTGATATTGCTTCAGCTGGAGTTTGCCTAGTAAGAAAATAATATATTGCATGCATTTTCTTTTATGTTATTCCAGGCTTCCTTCACTACCACCTCTCCTTTCTCTATCTGAGAGGAAAAAATAATGGGTGTGAGGAAACCACAAATAACAAATGTAAAACCTGTATTTTCTTCTAGAAAATGGGGAAAAGTGACTGTAAATAAAAGAACAATGTATATACTTAGATATATAGCAGTACTTATTCTCACAATGTGATCTTCCTAAATTTATTATTTCTGCAAGAAAATATGACAGGAGGAAGCCAGCTAGAAATAGATAATGGACTATCTTCAAAGAGGATACTTTTATTCCTCATAACAGTAGGTGATAAATGGTTCTAATGTCAGTGTTTACTATTTT
Organism: Rhipidura dahli; assembly: GCA_013399225.1. Classification (NCBI taxonomy): domain Eukaryota; kingdom Metazoa; phylum Chordata; class Aves; order Passeriformes; family Rhipiduridae; genus Rhipidura; species Rhipidura dahli. The sequence goes on along the minus strand of VXAC01001101.1, from coordinate 198,494 downwards.
CTTCTGTTTCTTTTCCTTCTTTTCCTTGCAGAATATCTCGAATTGGAGACTAATAGCTCCCCAAGATAAGATACCTTGACACAGCTTCCTTCCATCTCCAGTGCCTAAAGCCATCAAACACCATCACCAATATGAAATGGGGAGGGGTATAGATATTTTGCTCCTTGACAAGGTTCATAATTTTATTTTTAGATTATTAAAGAGAAGATACTTTTATAATGATATTTTTCCCAGAAATTTCTTTTTGTTTTGGACTCTTGCTTACAAGAAAATTTCCTTGCTTGCTCTGAAGCTGCTCTGCTGAACTTTAGAGAATGGGAACAGGCAAAGAGCCCAGGTAGTTCTTTCCTGAAGATGAAGATCTTCACAATGTTGTAGTAATCTATGTTTTACTTCCAGAGATGCCAAGTGAACAACTCTCATCCCGAATTTTCACTTGAAATCAGCAATTAACATGTCATTCTAGGGTTATCCTACCTTTTGGAGAATTTTTAACCATGAGCAAAACCTCTTTGCAGTGAACAGAAGGAAGGCATCTATTTGAAAGGCATGATTAAGGTTCACTCACTGTTCAAAGCCTGAGCTGTCTCTGATGATTCAGATAGATTGGGAAAATGTGCTGTTGAGAGTAAAACTGGGTTTCATTGCAGAACTCAACTGCTATGCATCTGCAGGCAAAGTATCTGCAGGCAATTGTATTTGAACTTTTTTTTCTCTTTTCCCTGACTGTTAGATGGGAGTAGGTTTTGCTTGCTTTGTAACATTTTTGCACAGAAAAAATTTGTGACTTTGATGTTCATGATGTCATATTCTGACGCTGCATTGTTTAGGGGCATGAATATTCAGAGCCAAAGAATGTAGCAGATTTTTTTCCTTGTGATGCCTAAACATTTTTAGTTTCTTCATATATTTTTAGCTTTCTAGATTTTTAATATATAGTTGTGTCATTTCTAGTACTTTTTCTGCCTTTCCTCACATTTTAGAATAACAAGATAACTGTTTCTAACACATTCTGGAAATTCTTTTTGATCTTATTCTTAATAAGATAAAATTGGACCAGCTCCAATGTTGACCCAAGGATGGGTTACCAGGGCAACTGATCTCCTACTGGATGAACCAGCTAGATAAACTTATTAATTAACCTTATAAACATTCAAAATAGCCATATTTTTGCACCTGAAATCTTTCATTAATAATTACTTTTTATTTTACCATTCCTAATATTGTTTAGAAAGTTTTGTCCTTTGATTCTAGGCAACACTAGGATTAAATTTTAATAACAAATTCTATTAGAAAATTAAACAGGTATGTTATGCTATGCTATATTGCTATGTAAGTGAGCAGAGGACAAGAAAAGAGAGCAAATGGTTATATTTTGTTACTCTGGGAACTTCTGAGTGGTTGATTGAAATTTTACTCAAAAGGAAAAAAATCAGAAAACACTGTAGTGAATCTGAAATCATACATTCTTAGACTTCAGGCTTATTTCATAGAAATAGATGATTCATCAGAAATCTATTTCCACATCTCTAACTGTGACAATGCTGCTTTAGGCCACATGTGGGACAGTTTTGGAGTGGTAGGTGGCATTCTATTAAACAGCACATTAAAAAAAAAAAGATAAACACAGTTTTTCTTAAACCCAGAGCATTTTTTCTATCTTTCCTAGTTAACAGCACCTCCTCTAATCTCAGGAACTTTCAATTGAATAATAGATCACTTTAAATAGAAAAGGGTTGTTTTTCTTTAGCTGAGACTACAGTTGAAAATGGAACCAGGCTAAATTCTTTGAAAATGAAGAGCTGGACAGCAAGAAAGGGTTAACAAAAGTATTCACCTACCAGTCACTGAATAGAAGTTGTCTAAATAATTAAATATTTTTTCAAACCCTAAAACTTAGAAATGTCTGAGTCAAGGTGTGTCTCTCATATTGCCTGAGAGCAGTGTTTTTCCTTCTGTGGATGTGTCACCACCATGAAAATCTGTAATTTTGCACTACAATATTGAACAGAGGTGACTGCTGGCTTCTAAGCCAGGACCAGCATGTGCTATGATATGGCATCTGCTACTTCTGATCTCAGAATAAAATATTAGTTTTTTTCATCACAGGAACACTTGCTGTCTGAAGATCTATAGAAGATAGTGTGAATTTCAGGTTTAATTGTACTCTCTTAAGCAGATGTGATATTTGAATAGAAATAAAAGAATTATTCCACAAAATTGATCTTCGACTAGAAACTGGCTTTCTTAATGTCTGCTTTCAAATGATTTTGTCTCCAGGAAAATTTTGACGGATTTCTTTCTTATGACAAAATTTTCCTTCTTGTTCTCTGAACAGATTTTAAAAAGTTCTCCCTGATCACTAACAAGAAGATTGTTAAAAGATTCACAGAATGGTTTGGGTTGGAAAGGACTTTAAAGATCATCTACTCCCTGCTGCTTACATTAGACCAAGTTACTGAAAACCCCATCCAGCCCGGCCTTAAACACTTCCAGGGATGGGGTATCCACAAATTCTCTGGAAAACCTGTTCAAGTGCTTCACCACTTGCCACGTGGCTGTTGATTATGGTGATGCCTTGAATGAACTCAGGCCTATATGAAACACACTGTTGGAAATAAAGCAACTCTACTTCTTATAGAAGTAGTCATCCCTCTTTAACTTCAACCATTAAGACCATCAGCAAAGACAAACACACTTCATTATTTGAGATGGCCTTCTCTGTAATTTGGATGCCATGTGGCAGCTAGGCTAATGAATCATAAGCTTCAAAGGGTCCAGTGTTGCAACCATGTCTAAAGTTCTCTACACACAGGTTGAAGGGTAATTCCATCAAAGTGTTATACTACAAGACTTTAAACAATGTTACCAACATGTAAGTCAGGCCTATTCTGTTCTGTAATACACCTTTCTAGTTATTTGCAGTCTCTTATTTAACGTGGAAAGTTCTAGTAGGTTCTACATATGCCAAAAATTTTTAAAGATATATTTCACAAGTTACAGAGATAATGGAGAGATTTTTTTGTTTATTGTTTTCCTATTACAAAGAATAAGAATTTCCTAAGATTTTTTTTTGTTTGTTTGTTTCTTTTTCTGTTTTGCATTTTTGCAAAGCTGCTTGAGAACAAGACATTTAATGAAACAGCAAGGAAATTGTGCTCCAGAGAAGCTCGAGCATTTTTTTAATCACTGAATAGTAACAAAGGCATCTGTGACTGTCTTTTCTACTGGGAGAAGCAGCTTCTGTGTTTACACTTGCTCCCAGGAAGTGCAGTTTGGTGATGTGTGCTACTCAGACACATTCTGTTGCTTTTATTGATAGAACTTGAATACTTTTTCACTTCCATATGGCCAAAACACATCACAGATTTCCAGATCCTGCTGTGTGTGCTAGGTTGTAGACCTAGCTCTGATATAGTTTTCCTCATGTCTAAAGCAACTCAAGCACATTCTCCACATGAATCACGCTGTTCGTGTTGCTTCACTGAGTTGGAGTGTGACACAGTATATATATCAAATGCAATTTAGATGGTGTGTTTTGATATGTCGTTGGCACTGCAGCTAAGAACAACAGAATTGCCATAAACAGGACAGAAGCAATGGTCCATCCAGTCCAGCATCCTGCCTGAGGCAATGGTTGCACACTTCAGAGGAAAGCATGAGGCCTTGGCATGCACACAGAATTTAACCATGGAAGGAAATTGCTTTTTGATTCTGTCTGTTGCTCAACTAACGCTACAAAGCATGAGCATTACTTGTCCCTGCAATTGTTATCCTAGTCAGTGGAACTGTGCATGACAGTCTAATTTATAAATGTCTGTTTCTTTTTTGAAATGTGTCACGCAGTGTTGTGAACCTGTATGCAGTGTTGATGAAATGAAGATTAACTTTTGATTTATTTAGTTTTTAAATGATAAAATGTCTATCAGCAGGTGGTGCTGTTGCAGAGACCCGATATTTCCGTGCAACCCAACATAAGGGCAATTAATTCTTTAAAGGATGGTTTACTGTCAGGTGTAATCAGTCCCTTTGGTTTAATGAAGGCAATACCAGAAGAGCTGACTCCCTTTCTTAGTGATGGCTAATTTATAGATTTTTATTTCTTCATTTCAGCTGCTGTTTGTGTTCAGTTCCCATGAGTTAGCAAGTGTTTTTAGCAAAAACGTGATATTATGGATGTCATGTGGCAATTATTTTCCTATCTCAAAGTGGGTGAATTAAAAATTTGTGTTCAACACACTAGATTATCTCAGTCTTTTGCTACAACATAGCAATGAACAACAGAACACTAAACACAAAGGCTTATTCATCAACATGTTCTTTCCACCCCATCCCTGTAGTGGAGAAATTAAAAGTCATATAATACCATTACCATAGCTACACTAATCTTTAGGTTGTTCTCATTTTCATCTGCTTGCTCTGTTCTTCTGTGAGAGGTTGACTCCTCATCTTTCTGTGCCCTCTTCCCTTTACAGTCAGCACAAGGAAATGTCTTCTCCTTCCTCCCCAGTTCAGTTCGTGATCAAATGTCACCAGTGAATTGATTTGAAATGACCACCTGAAGGGCAAATGTCATTTCCTTCTGCTGATACCACCATGTAACAGCTTTGTGGAGAGGTGTGGGGCAGGTTGATATGTTGGAGGCCAGGAAGTGGAGCATATTTGTTTACCTAATACACCTGAGATAAAACCAGATATTGAAGATCAAGAGATGAACAGCTCTCAACTTGATCCTGAGTCACCTGCTGAACCTGGCCCTGAGCCATCTGTAAAACTTGACCCTAAGTCAGCTGTAAGGCCCTCAGAGATAAATTATACCCCCCTGTACAGTTATCATTAGGATTCACAGCCCTGCAATAAGCTCCCAATACTTCTGGAAATGTTACAATCTACTGAAGTCTGAGTTAGAACATATAAATGGTATATAAGTTATCACAGGGTGAAAAAGTGAAGGTTTTTGGGATTGTTATTATAGTAAGCTCATAAGAGATAAAACACAAAATGGTGGTGTGACGCAGTAAAAATTCCCTCTTTCCTTCTTCGTTCCATGAATCCACGTTCTACTGAAAAAGTATTGGATGATTTTTGCTGCAATTCTGGCATTATGAAGAGCCTTGTTACATGGACATAGGCTTAAATCTATAAACAATAAGTTATGTTAGTTTTAGTATAAAAAGGGCTTGGGGAATGAGGAGCCATCATTCTCATTCTACTACTCTTCTTCTGCACTCTCACTTCGTAGCTTTAGCTTGCTAGCTCTAATGCAGATAAGATAAAATAAACAACAAAAAATTCAAGCATACAGTTTCTTCTCTTTTTCTACCTGTGATACCAGCACGGACAAAATTCCCCGTGTTTGTCCTGATAAGGAGGCCAGGATCAGACACTGATACCTTCTGCAATCTCCTGAACTGCTGCTGAACAGCAGAGCACATTGTGAGAGTACCGTGTCCTGCGGGTCACTTTTATGTCAAGAACTACACGTGCCTGAAGAGCAATCTGTTGCAATGGGATTAAAATCCAACTCTTAGGCTACAACATAAATTATAAATACAAAGTACTTTCAGTCAGTCCTCATTCTATTTAAAAGAGTAATGGAGACCCTAAATTATTTTTCTGCATCAAGTAGGAAAAATGGAAAGAAAAAAAAGTTATTTACTAGCCAAAATTTATGCCAGCAGTTATATAGACACAGATTAAAAACACAGAAACATTTAAAAATTAGTGTTAAAATAACAGGCTATCTGCCTTAATTCATTCAACTCAGAACTGTGAAAGTAATTATTATCAAATTCCCTATGCATTTAGAATTCATAGTTTTCTAGATGATCTAGCATCTAGTAGCAACAATTTTTAAATGAATAGAAGAATCAGAGTAATTAAGCTGAATTAAAAACTATTATAGAATAGGCACAAAATACTTGAATTTCATAATCTGCAATAATGGATGCCAGATTGAGTTTATTCATCTTTTTTTCTGTCAGTGTCTGGACCAAACTGAAGTGTCTACCAAATCTTCACAAGTCACAGGCTCTCATCAAATGTTGATTTCATGTCATGTTTAACAGATAATTTATCAGAATAGAACTGGTGGAGGGAGACAAATTATTTGTAGATCTGGTTTGGCCAAGCCTATGCTAGACAAAACTTGCTAGATCTCAAGGGATCTTGTTACATTGGAGATGCTAGACAAAACCTGTTACATCTGCTTAAACCAGGCACTTCACAAGAAAAAGATGTTTGGTACTATCTTAATAAAAAGTAAGTCCTATTAAACTTTTGCTAAATTCTTTATATCTGTAGTGACTTTCATTTTATTTCTCCTTTTCCTTTGTTCCTCCTCACAAACTATACAAAATAAGGTGTGTACTTCACTTGATCCTTTAAACATACACATGTATCCCCCAAAAATCATATTCAGTTTAACTTACAACCATATTTTAGATACAATAAAAACATCATAGGAATATGAAGTTTGGGAGAAAATTGACTCCTTGTAATCCTTATTTTATGAACACTTTCTTTCCTCTAGTACATATTGAAGATTTTAAATAATATTTTCAAATGTAGAGTCCCTCCCACCTAATGCTGAATTTTCTTGAATCCTTACATTGTAGACTGGATAGATGTGTTATGAGATTAGAATATTAGGAAAAGCCCCACATTTCATTTTATACCATTATCATAAGTGAGGAGTAGTTGTTAAGAACACTGTAGTCCAAATTTTTTTATTAATGCTCCTCATAAGATTTGGGAATTTTTGTGTGTATATTATCAGGAAAGGCAGAATTTTATGAGGACATGTATGATGCTTTCAAAGAAAAAGTATGACTTTTTTATATTAATTTTATTCTCATGAAGGGCTATCACTGATCTGAATTACAGTTTAGTTTAAACTACAGTCTTCTGATATTTACAGAGATGCAGATAATAGACTGTTATTCCCCAGGGTATCACTCTGATTAAATTGTACATATATTACTTTTTTCATTAGCTTAGCCAATGTAACATTAGTATTATGACAGAAATCTTCCTACAGCCATGGGTTCAGGCAATTTTGAAAGTCCTATGCTTATGATGTAAAAATAATGTAACCATAAGAGGTTTATTAAAAGTTTGGTTTTGACCCCATCCCCTTAAACCATATGGAATATCTGTTTTCACAGGCAAGATTTCAGAGCTGGCATTTTTTATTGCTGGTTTGTGGTATCAAATTTGACTTATGACATAACATTGAGGGTTTAATGTGATATTTATGGAAGTAGCAAGCCTTTACATTACTGTTACGATGACCAAGTTCTGCTTTTAACAGCTTTCAGACAGTGAAATGTGGCTGATTGAGGGCAGTGTTGACAAAACAAGCTTCCAGTGAAGCTCATCTAATCTTTACAGAAGCTCTGAAGTTGCCAGCATTCAAGTGCCATAGCTACTTAGACATTGCACTTTCCCTCTTAGCAGAAATGCTGAAACTGACCCTCAGCACTGACTTGCTCAACAAATAAGAAGTTTTATTACCACAATTAATTTCAATATATGTTAGCAGTCATTGTCCACCTCCTTCACCTTCCTTCTTCCTCCTTTAACATTCAAAAGGCAAATATTCTGACCACTGTTAGTATTGAAGTTGCATGTCACCAAATCACCTTCCTCATCATCTCTTCTCCTTCTGTTTGGAAGAGTTTGAATTCACAACTAGTTTTCAAGAAGAAAAAAAAAGTGTAAAGACTATGTTCCATGCAACAGTGGCATATGAGACTTGCTTTTCAATTATCAAACTTTCTCCATGATATTCAGTGGCAGTAATCTAGAATCAAAATAATCTTTAGTGATTTCTTTATTTCAGTGTGGCTAGATTCTTCCGTAGAATGTTTTAAAACATGGAAAGGAAAATTCTGGCTTCTATGAGTCAAGAAAAAAAGACTCATTTTAATTTATCCTATTAGCTTTTACAATCAGGTTTTGCTCCTGGATAATGAATTTATTTCATAAACAGGCCTTACTGCACCACAAACCCTTCTCATCTTGGACTAGTAAATCTCTGAATTTATACTCTCATAAAAGAGCCTTTACAGGTCTAAGGAAAAATTTTACAAAATTAAAATAAATTATTTTGCCTATTTTCAAATGAAAGGTTCTGCCACATTTGAAACAGAAGCATCTCACTGGTCCTCTTTGGTTTTGTCTTTTACTGGATTCATCCACACTTCCACATGCAGCCACATAGCTGATCTCAGTCTTAATTTTGTACTTTATTGAAAATGGAAAGTTACTTTAATCTTCAAGTTTAAATCAAAATTATTTTTGGTATAAATCATATGCACAGAATTCTTTGATCCTCCATGACATCTTTTCATGGAGTATTAACATAACAAAGCAGAATAAAAGCAGCTGGAAGACAATGGTTCAGAATTTCTTTGCAAGAATTTGAAATGAGGCAGCTCTAGATCCCAAAGACATGAGAGCGGCATTTACTTCTGAAGCTATTAAAATGACGTTTGATAAGAAGAGAAAAGAGAGGACCAGATCATCAGTCTTTCCAAAGGTGGACAGCAGGCAGGTTCCATAATTTGTAATTCTGCAATCACATTTTATGTGTGCCACCATCTTACACTTGACTACTGTAATGCATACAGTGATGAATTTTGTGTTTCTAAGTGGTCTACAGCAGAAAAATACCTTGTGTTTGTGTTCTAAGGGCAGAGTGTTTCTCAGGAGTTCTGTTCAGTTGCATAGTTTAAAAATGCTAACACAACCCCCTCAGTTTAGCAGCCCTAGTGGCAGAGGTATGATGAACAGGGAATCAATAAACAAGTTTGATTTGTTTCAGACCTTTAGAACAATATTTAGAAGACCTTTAGGACAATGTTTTTGCCTCAAGTGCCAGGTTTTCTTTCATTCTTATTCATAGTGCATATCTGGGGTAAGTTTAATGAAAACTACATTCACAATAAAAACGTGATTTTCCTGTCATTATGTATTGTATTGAACACATTGTAAAATGCCTCTGTACTGCACAAGGTCTTAGTTCTATAATCAAGTGACCTTCAGGGGACCAATATACAAACAATGGATGTGTTGCAAGACAGGTGTTTAAGATAGCCAATGAATATTATCCTTGAGCAATGGTTATCATAGCAGAATGATAAACTGTATATTTTTATTGGTTTATTATGCATATAGAGCTATGATTACACTTTGGTGTACAGCAAGTCTTATAAATATGCTAAAATGAATATGCTATTTAAATGAATAAATACTGTTTTTGCAATTGCAAGCTAACCTATTACTAGATAGAGTTTATAAATACTCTGAGTATGTAAGCTTGGAGTTAAGAGGAAAGTCATGCTGAAGAGTTTGATAGAACATTGTTCTTTCCTAATTTCAGATGCCTAGTCTTAGGTGCCCATTTCACATTTTACTGATCTGTTCTCTATAATGAGTCAACTTTAGGTTCATATGAAGGTTTAACCTTACATCTCTAATATTATAAAAAACTAAAACACTTTGAAATACATTCTTCTCTCTCCTGTATCTCTGCATTGAAGCTTAACACACCATGTTAAAGTGCAGGCTTTTCATGTCATCAATCAGAGGTAAGGTAAGTAAAGCTTCATTAAATGCTTCTGATGAATTTTTTATTTGTATATTCCAGAAATTCAGGAATATAACCAAATCATTTCTGTACATCCAGGCAAGCTACTTTCTAAACACAGTTTTCTAGGCAGTAAGTGGAATGAAAATAACACAATTTCTTCACTTGAAATAGCAGAATATTCACAAGGGAAGGAGGAAAGGACTTTTCTATGTCTCCAGCACAAGGAAGAACCTCTTTGTAAGCAGAATTTCCTATTCCTTTATGAAATATCTTGTGTGCATGCAGTTAGTTTAAACACCTCAGTATCTTATTGGAGAACATCCGAGGGGGACAGATGATGATAAGAAAGCAAGTAGGAATATTGCAGGGAGTTGGAAGGGAAATAGGGTAGTTTTGATGAACTCTGGCATTTCTGACAGTATACAATTCTTGTGCCTGGTGTCAGCCCTTCGCTTTCTGCCGTTCATAAACACTGCTGGGTGCAGAGTGCAGATAAGTTTACTTCTGTGCAGAGGGGAGAATATTAAATGAATGTAAAGAAAGCATGCTCCATGGAAGAGAGATTTCATGCTTTTTCCAATTAAGCTACTCAGTAAAACTGATGTAGAAATGGCCAAATTTAACATTTTAAGAATTGAGTTCCAAACTGTATAAAATAGGATCTCTGCTAGCTTGGACTTACAGGAGCTTCATCATCCTAGGACTCTGGGTTCCACACAACAAATCCTGCTGTGTTAATGGAAACTGAAATCAACAGCATTTTAATTTAATGTGACTGATTGCCACTTACGATGGGTAAGGAATGGACAAACTGCCATTTGTGATGCTTCTGTGAGGGGAGGGCAGCCTCTGGTCTAAGTACACAATGGTCAGGTCATTGCCCATCACAGGGAAATCCAAGAACAACCATCAGTTTGAACATTTACAGTCAATGAAAAAAAATATACTTGACCTAGGCTACAGTGAATTTTCTTAGGATTTGTTGAACTTAACATTTTATGGAAAAGAAAAGCACACATCCCATGATGCCTCCTGTATTACTATTTTTTTCTTTCTATCATAGGCTATTAACTTAAGGTTTCAACCATGTGAGAGTTCATATCAAGACTCTTTGTAAGAAAATACAAAGGAGATCACAAAGTGTAATGTCTTACTTGCTAACAGAGTTACTGCTCCTACAAAGCAGTTTAAAGTTCAAGCCATCTTTTCTGCAGCTTTCAGGACTCAAGCAGAAAGAAAAGCAGTGTCAGGTGGTTTAAATTTACAATTAGCTGAAGCAACTGCATGTTTGAAAAGAGAAAGACCCACCATAAGCATGATTTAAATAAGCAGAAGTGCCCATGTTTCCCTCTCTAATAAAATTTGTCTGCCTGATCCATAATATATTTTTATCTTTCCTCTGCATAATAGGAAACAGTGTTTCAGAGATTAACAAACTGAATCACTGCAGACAAAGAGTAAATATTTATTTGTGCTTAACATTTATACAACACTTTTCATCCACGATCCAAAAATATTTTATTATGTTAGATAAGCATTACTACTCTGATGGTGTGAAATAAAACAAAGTACTGATTTGTTCGCAATAAAAATCGCAGTAAATAATGGCATTCAGGTCATCTGATTTCCCATCCAATCTATACACATTGAAGGCTTCAGCTATTTCTATATGCTATTAATATATTTTATTGCATCCTGAAATTCACCAGAGGTTTGTGTCCCAGCTTTCTGGCTTTAATGGAAACACATAAGAAGGCGCTCTCCAATGAGCTCTAACTGATCAAAAGCAAATACTTAGCTTCTGTCATAGTTCTAAGTTTTGCTTAAGCTTACAGCAATAAGTCTAATATAATTTTTGTAAAACATAGTACCATTTAACAAGTTCTGAGGGAAAAAATTAAATTAAATTTATGTGAATGCACTGGTGCACAATGAATCACATGTATAGCAACAGATTCAGAAATGTATTTTACCAGAGATTCCTGTGTAAAAACCAACTTGACTGTGTCAGCTTGAATCACATTCCAAAATAGGCAATTTCCTCTATTTTTGATCAAATGGGAACAATATTGTTTAAGCTTGTAAAATATTTTAAAATACAGTCCAGTTTGTAAAAAGGCAGAGATGCAAAAATTATGAGGTCAGAGAACATGCTTAATATCAGAGGCAATATCTGTAAGGGTCTCAGCCTGACTTTAAATGATTCAACTGAAAACATTTTAAAACTGAAATTGCCACATTCATATTTGCAAATACTGCTGAAAGGTGGAAGTCATTCCACAATGAACAAGCTAAAACTCATACTAATATCATTTTTATACATAGCTATAAAATTTGTACAGGGACAAGCATAAAGTGATCAATACTTTATATGCTGACAGAAAATTTCAGAGGAGATTTTTAAAGGTGAAAATAGCTCATTAAAGAGAATTGGGTCACTGATTCATGGTCTTGCTAATAGTGATAAACATCTAGGTTCCATTATTCTTAAGTACTGGAAAACATGTGTTATATTTTCTATTTTGTGTAGCTTTTCCTTTGGTCTTGCTTCTGATGAGAAGTGATTACTTTTTTTAATTTCAGCCTTTCTTGCATTAACTCCTGATAGCCAAACCACAAGATGCACTAACTGTTCCAAATAAAGCAAAAATGTAGCAAAATAACATACTGAAAAACAGCAAATAACCAGACTCAAGGGTCAGATTCAGTTTTGATGCCACTGGGTATATTGTCCCCAGACTTGTGCTGGGACACATTCTCTTCTCTAAAGAATAGACATTTCATAATGTATCAGCAATTAAATAAACAGCAAACAAATTATTTTATTGCATATGAAATAACTAATATCTGTAATAGAGAAACCAAAATACCCACAAATAAATGAAATGGAGAAAGGAAGCATGAGAATAAAACAATAAAACATTACATAAGTTAATACAAAGTATAAGTTGCATTTTAAAGGGAGCATTTATTTAAACCCCTTTGGAAGACATAGCTCTTCTGAGAAATAAGTGAATATAAGCTGAAATACGGCATCCCTATGCCCAAACAGGAAGGTTTACCAAAAGCCAACCACCCTTTCCACTTGTCCTTCCAGCCTGCCTGCATTTTGTCTTTCGATGCAGGCAAAAGCCTCACAATTCCTTCTGGTTTCCCCTTTTTTTTTTGCTTCCTCACCCATTTCTTTATGGTATGTTACAACATTGAACTATAAGAGACTCTAAAAGTACAGTAGCTTCTTATCTCACTGCTAAACCTAAATATACAGCGCGTCAAAAAGAAACAAGGTGGGGGAAAAATGTTGCTTAGGACTCTGTTTTGTTCAGGGCTTAAAAGACTTTCTTCCTATAGCAAAGGCAAAACACAAAACACAGAAAATATTAATGCTTACAATGTCTCCAAAATAACCCTGTGTTTTGAGATGCTGTTAAGAATGTGGCAGGTCTCATGTCCTGTGAATATTTCTCATAACTGAGCTGAGTTTTTTTGACAGTATTTGTCCAAAATGGCATAAATTTGAAGCGCTATTATAGCAAGCCTTGTGCTGCTCAGGGCAAAGTTCATGCAGGTCCATTGTGGTGTGTTCAGAACAATAACCAGCCTTAGCAGGTGCTCCTAAACACAGACCTGTGTGCTGAGAAAAAACCAATATTAACTGAGAGAGGGGAGGGGAGGGAATGGGAGGGAAGGAGAGGAGCTCTATAGCTTAGTTTTCCATGAGTTTTGTCACAAAGTCACTGTGGCCCCATCTCAAAACATGCTGTGGATCCTGGACTTTCTACCATATGGATAAGTATTTCTATCTGTTCACAGCTAAACCCCAGAGAGATTAAATTCTAAGACTGAAAGTCATTCTCATTACACCACAGTGATACCACTCCTGAGCTAATTACCTCTGCTTTTGACAGGACCAGTTATTTTGACACAGTGTAACATCAATGTACATATAATATTTCTGATTCGAAGACTAAAAGTACTAGTTTCAAGATATTTACCCAAAGTAGACATGTGCTGGATGACTTTGAACAGATCACAAGGTTGCTACAGCAGGAATAAAAGGCCTAGAAAAAAACTAACACCAGATAATCTTTGACACCTCTATGAATGATGCATTGGATGCAATGCAACCAAGTCAAAGTCTTTTCATTCTTTTCTGTTTATCATCACATAAATCCCTTCTTACATGTGGTGTGTGACACTAATGAGCGTAAAAGGAGAAAAATTGAGTGCATGCAACCAGCCCTTCTGTTTCCTCTGCATGTACCGGGGAATAAACACCATGCTTTGTGCACTGGTGTGGAACAGTTTTTGGGCAGATCCTGAACTGATGGAGCCAAAGTGTCTGTTGCTGAGTGTCCTACTCCACAGTAAGGGCCTGCCAGAGCAGTAAATGGGCATTCTTACTCACCAAAATCGGGGCATTTATGTATGCAGGAAGAAAAACCTGCTTTCACCCATAGTTTTCCTGAGGCCTTATCAAGCACTTAGCCAAGTTTCGAGTCCCTGGCATTGAACAAATTAAAGAACCAAAATGACTCCAAAAGAACTGATTCATAATGTTTCAGTGAGAGAATCCTGTCATGATGCTAAACCTGGAGTGAAGGGAAAGACAGAAAGCATCTGCTACCATATTTTTAAGACTGCATGACATCTCTCCCTGTTGTAAGCCAATAAACAGTCACTGTTTCTAGTGGAAATACCAACAACTGGTAACAAGTCCTCAGGAGAGCCTGCTGCAATGGGCTTGTTGAGTTGCTGTTGTGCTTAAAAGTTTGTAAACTAAGTCATAACTCCTTTGTCAAAGCCAGGATGGAATTTTCAGTGTTTGTTCCTGATACCAGAGAGCCACAGAGATGAACCCTATTCATTGTGAATTCCCTAAAACACATGTAAGATATTAGGGCAATGAACAAGTCTGAGACAGGTGTCAAATACAATTTCTTACCTAACACTTGTTGATCCAAGATGAATACCAAAGAATAGTCTAAAATTTTTCTTGTCCTCTAATGTCTGTATGCCAACATCTAAAAAACATTCTGCATAATCATTTAGGTAATCTTGTATACAAAGAATGGGATCATCTGCAATGTTACTGGAATTTGTCTATCCTACACATTATGGTCATTAGCGAAGTCTTTTTAAATGAGGACATACATTGCCAAGGAGGAAATAAATATCAGTTATTTTTATTGTATACATGTGCTCTTGTAAGGTGATTTACTTATCTATCATTTTCTTCTGATATTACTGGTCACAGCAGCTAGGAATGAATAATTTACTTCTAGATAACGCTCTGTTAATTTTTTTCAGTCATACCATGATATAAATGGTGGAACACATAGGGCTTTGCAGAGAAATTATGTTTTTGACTCAGAAGTTTTGTTAACAAATTACCAAAAGATTGTTTGACTTGCAAAACAAAAATAAAAGCCAAAATGTGTTCCATTAGTTGAGATCATGACCCGAACATTTTAATTTACATGTGGGCAGTTGTGCCTGTGAAGGCTTTAACAGCCTTCTGTTAATATTTTTAATTGGTCTGAGAACAGGGGGGTCATGTGTATTGTCTTAGACATCCCACAGATTCTGTATACTTGTAAATGCAGAGTTTGAAAGTAATGCCTGCCCATCACTTATCAGAACCATTAGCCCTGTGTGACAAGCCCATAAATATACTTGTTTGAAGATAGATATACCCTTTGGTTCCTAAATCACATCATTAAAAACTACCTCTAACATTGTAAGCCCGTGTTCACAGAAAAAAAAGTGCCAAAAGCATAAAAACATAGTGGAATCAAAATGCCACAGAGAACCTGTGAAGCTTCCATTGATACTTCTGACAGTTACTGCTTTGACTTAGTTAATGGTAATAAATTGTTTCCAGTGTTTTTTCTGAGTTTTGCAATAGACTTCCAAATAAGGAAGAAAAATATGCCTAAAAGCTCCTAAGAGAGCCCTTTAGGAAGGACAAGCCATTGATCCTGCTATGTTTTCATTATTTTGACATTGATCAGAAAAACAAGTGCTCTCACATTTAGATACAAACCAGTGCATTATTCCCACAGAGGTATGTATTGTTCTAGACAGCAAGGCAGAATATATAAAGATGGTACTTGTAAAAATGTAAAAACTTTTGAATTGAAGATTCTGGATTGCTTTTTTTATTACTTTAATAAAATTATACTAATAAAATAATTATGCACATTCTTTAGTCATTCTTATTTCTTCAAGAGATACTGCAAAATTCTTGACGATTACTTGAAAGAATTGAAAGAAAACTTTTGTGAAAGTAGAAGGGAGAATTATAAACTATTTTCATGACTTCCAGCTAAAATTAAAACTAATTGTATAGCAAGAATTTCAAACTTCAGAAATGTTTCTGTCTTTTAGCAGCACTATGTGACACTTTGTAGATGCACCCAATGTCCAGTAGAAGATTAAGGTTTGATATGCAGAAGAGGTGTGATGATAAAGTCCTTTTGATATCTGGTTCTCACTGTTCAGTGAATGTATGCATGGCGTGCTTGTTCTCAGGTGTGCTTATTGCATCATGAGTCCTGGTGAAAGCAAAAAGGACTAGATCCTTTCTATTGAGCAGACGAAGTCAAAGGAGGAAGAGTTGTCATCTTAATGTTCTAAATGCAGAGGCGAGTTGTCCATCATAAATGAGCTGTCGTGTTAAAGGAAATGATAAGCTCCAATTATGGTGGGTGACAACTATGACATCTAATACTAAATAATAATTCTAAATGGGCAAAATCCATGTTATTTTAAACAATTGCATTTCCTTTCACATTGTCTTATTAAACCACCAATTTATCAAATAATTTAATTTTCAATTTGGTAAAAACAATGATTTGTGTCACTAACTCACAAAGTCATTGATATTAAGAAGAGAATTGTGTAATACCTGTGATTAGTTAAGTACTGATTTGAAACCAGCTTGAAATTCCATAACATGCTTTGGAGTGTTGTGAATAATACTTAATTTTTAACTTGTTGGAAGAATGATTTTTTTTTATCTAAATTTGACCTGCAGTGTTTTAAAATCTTAATAGTAGAAAATTGATGCAGATTACATTCACTGCTGTACTTACTGCAACACAAATTGAAATGCTTGTAAAACGGGATGTAAATTACAAAATTGAAAATATCTTCTAATCAATCAGAGCATATTGATAGAGATAAATCCAAAACTAGTAAACATGGAAGAAAGAAGAATGCTACACTCAGAACACTGAAGAAGTCTTTACCAGTTTTAAAAGCTTCAAAAGGAAATATTCAAAGACAGTGAGATAGAAGAAAATCCAGGTTGACTTCACAGCTGCAAAAAATCTCCCTTTCACATTCCCCATTTAAACTTTTTTCTGCTTTTAGAACAGGTCAAGTTCTGTTCTTTTTGATCTGACAGACACATGAGCACCTAAAGCAGCGGTGACTATAACCTTCATTTATCATCACAATAGTTTGCATTACTGTTATAAAGACCTTTTAAATATTAAGATAATTTTTTTTTCAATTTCCATACATTTTTGCCCCTTATCTTTCATTCAGAAATTCCTATCAAACTTACAGAAAGAAGTCTCAAAGTCCGCCATAGATAAATTGGCTGATAAAGAAGATCAGAGATACAGATGCATTATTGATAAAGCCTGTTGAGTAGACATAGCTGTATTTCCTGTTTCTAGAGGAGCAAAATTTATTTCATATTCTTCTACACAAAACGCTTTACTTTGTTCCAGGCCATGTAGAATTGTCCCAAGGAAGCAGCCATGGGTGGAGGTACTGAAGAAGCATTTGTTGGTTGGGCATATTCCTTTTACTTTCTGAAAAACAGACTCTTCATTTTGTCTTTGTCTCTGTTCCTGCCAACAACAAAAAATGCTGAACCTGTCCCTTGCAATCAGTGGTATTAATGAATGACCTTCTTTCCATCAGAAACATCTCCCTTCTTATAGAGCACACAGCTGTGAAACCAAAACACCAACATTTAAAACATGTTAATGTAGGGTAGAGTGAAGCGTGGTTTTATCCTAAACCACTGATGTTCAATTTCAATCTGGTTTAGAGTATTGAATGTGATTAAAACTGATTATAAATGAGAAGCTTCTACTTCATTCCATCCACCTAATGTTTTAGCCTCTACTACACAGGATTTGCATTTTTCAACAATTCCTCTTTTTAAATCACCTTGCACATGCTTGTTTGTGCAAAGGAGAAAAAAATGACAAGTCTCCATTTGGCAAAAGGACCTTATGTGCAGAGATGTCACATGTCCATTTTACATATAGCCCACATATAAATTTGTGACTTAATCTTCTTGTCTACCCTATGTCATAGGAGAAAATAAAAGCCAAGGGTAAAAAGGATCAAACTTCCAGCTATTTTTAGCATTTTGTAAATGGTTTAGAATCAGGTTGTCCTTTCTGTGCTCAGGGCTGTAGAAAAGAGGGTGGCACATCTGGTTGTGGCTCGCTTTTTCCAAGGGCAGCCCTATGCAGAACATGAGCTGACTACACCTTAGTGGACTATCAGAAAAACAGAACAGAAGTCTGCCTTTACTTTCCCTGTAATTTATTTTCTTGCATGGAATAAAATGGTAATGCACTGAATCCCTCAGCTGCAGATCATCAAAGATTTCTTAACTTCAATAAAGGAATTCTCAAGTCACTAAGATTCTACATTTTCTCTTTAGTGAATAAAAGGTACAACTGATTTTGGTCCCCATGAAATACATAATCTCCTAAAATAAAGTAGCTCAAAAACATGAATCTCAGTCTCTTATGTTAGAGAAGCCATTATATTTCCTTTGGGATTTCTGCCATGTCCACTTTCAATAGTTGATCCTCTGGCTTTATCCTTCATGTCATGGGAGTCATAGACTCTTAGATTTCTGCTATCTGTATTCAGCATTCACAATGCAAAACTCAGGCTGTGACACAGAATAAATTTAACTATATGTAATAGAATTTGTATGCTGTAATTCAATGTTTGTTCGGGGTGGTTTTTTTCAGAATTTTATTTATTTACCAGAATCCAGATCCTTCTGAAGATTCATGTGCATCTTTGTTCCAGCTTTGAAGCAGGTAAATCTTTCACTTGTATCACTTTTGAAGTTCAAAGGGCAAAGGATCAGCAAATAAAAGGAATTGTATGGAGGTTTAGGTATGAAAATTAATGTCTGCATATGTTCAGTAGTACTATTTTAATACATATAAAAATGTATGAATAAAAAAATTATGTGTTTATGAACACAACAGGAAAATCAGACATTAGTTGGCAGGTGCCTGGTGTACCTGGAGGACACAGTTAAAAATATCTCCAATAATTTCTTCAGACCATCATAAGGGGCATATTTTTAATATGTGCTGCCCCTTAGAGAGATTCACATGTTCATACCTGCTGGAAGCTACAGTCATCATCCATGGCTGAATACTTCCCAGGTATAATAAATATGTGTTCAATTGCCAGTCCCTGAGAAGCAGGTGCATCTCAAACAGATATGTGGTACATCTGTTTGGAGGCATATGAACCAATAAGACAGTGCCTCTTGGGCAGGTAACTATTCTGACCTGCTTGAAAAGGAGGTCACTGTCAAGGGTGCCTCCAAGGCATAGTCTGTTCAGCCAGCATGCACTGCAGCTTCTGAAGCTGGTGGCATGGCAGATTTGTTTTAAAATGAGCTACTAGGCATGCAACTGGACTCAGGACTGCAGGGTGGAAACTTGTTCAGGCAACCAGTCAAGTCAGACTGTCTTAAAGGTCATAGAGGCTCTATAATAACAAAGACCTCTTTGCCAAACTGTATAATTCCTTTCCATTTTGCTTTCTTATTTATTTTGGCTGCTTTAGCCTTTCTTCTTGCTGCTTCACAATCTTTTCCTGACAGTGAATCACAGCCTGAGCTTAGATAACCTCAGACAGATCCCCAGTGAGGAAGCTACAGTCTAAACCTACTCTTTCTTCAGTGCCCAGTGCAGAACAGGTCCCAGCCCCAGCGCCACTGGGACAACCTCTGGGCTGATTGCTCAGTGCTGGGGATCTCTGCCTCTCAGGTCAATGGCAGAGAAAAAGAGCACACCAGAACTCAGGGCATTTCCCTCTCTCCTTCATACATTTAATTGGTATGCCTGGGGACAGTGGGCTGGCACAGGGTTATATAAATTGGTCCTGTGGCTGAAGGGCTCCCCTATGTCTGACTTGAAGCCAGTATTTTCTCAATGAATTGCCATAAGGAGAAAAAAAGGATTAGCACAGGAGCAGCTTCACAATAACTCACGACAAAGACAGGGCAAAGCACAGGATATGACATGGTGTTCCTTAGTGGGCGGCAAACTGACATTTTACATTGTGGAATCAGTAATAACATTGAATTAAATTTACTATTCTGGTGAAGGAGTTACCATGTCTACATCCAGTGAAATGCAAACCAGTGACCTGTGCACCCACATGCAAAATTTAGACTAGTTTAAAACTCTATGCTTTGTTGCTGCATGATGTATGTAGCCTGGTGTCTTTTACTAACTCCTGGTTGAAAACCAGGAGTAGCTATCCCTCTGCAGCAGATTTCTCATGGTTTATATACCAGAACAACAGAAGACTTCATGGATCCTAACTTTATCCTGAGAAAAATTACAGTATATTATCATTATTTATATATATATATGTGTGTATATATATAAAAATTTCTGAAAAAAATCCTTAGTTTCATGTGGCAAAAATGTTTGCCAAATGAAAATTGGTAAATGTTCCTTATGACAAAAATGTTCTTAAAGTAGAAATTGTCAATTAAAAAGATCAGGTTCACATAATAACAAAGAAAACCAAATTATAGAGTTACTGCATTTCTGTTAGAATTCAGATAACCATAGAATGACTTCTAAACTATTTTTCAGCTATAATTAAATGTATTTACATTTAAAGAGAAAGACGAAAGGAGATATTTCAAAATTATTTGCATTAAAGAATTAAAATGGTTCAATCTGAACTTTTGGGTTGAATGGCTCACTCATGGAAATTAAAGAAAAAATAGAATGGCAACATTTGGATGGTGGTCAAGGACAGAATATCCATCATGTTTGATTTTCCCAGATTTCTTCCATGAGTTGTCACAGCTGCCATTCAATGGAGGAAGTTACTTGAGAGGCAGGTGAGTCGCATGTTGCTCTATTTGCCCTTCATGTATTGCGGCATCTGCTCTCCAGGTTTCAGGCCACCTTCAAGTCCCAGGCTCTGCTCCCAGTGTGGTGCCAGCTCACCTACCTGATAGGCCAAAGCTGGATTTCTTAGATAGTTTCTACATGACAGGTTTATTTGGACAAACTGATGCTTCACAAGTAAAGCACTGTTTGTTGCAAGATGGTGGAACACAGAGTAGACTTACCCCTGCAGAGATGTAGGTGCCAAAGCAAGTCCATCTGCTGTGCCGTTGTTGTTGGCTGTTCACTGTTTTCTCTGATGCTTTCAGTCACTCTCCCTCAAAATATTGCCCTGAATACAAATTCATTTTTCACTTCTAATGGGTTATAAATTTTCAGAGACCAGCAACTCTAAATTCCAATATCAAACTGACTTGAAAATGTTGAGATACTATTGTCTGACTGGAAATTATTTGGGTTATTTTCTTGTCATTTATAACAGAGGCATTTGGTTTTAAAAGTTTAGTCTTTCTACAAAGAGGTAGACACTTCTGTATCTGTTTTCATCGGCACCTGCCCCCAGGGGCTAAGAAAGAGAAGGAATGTGTTCTACAATCAATAGGAAAGACTTCCAACCAGCTGACAATTTCCTAACACAAAAAAAAAAAATCCTTTAAATAAAACTCTGATACAGTTTTAATTCAGCAATCTTATGATTTTATTAATATATATTGTGGTATATACCATGCCATGTGTCAGAAGCAGTTTGGAACTTCAAGAGCAGACAGTTACATGTAACACTTTTTGACCTCAGCTGCAAAAACTTTGTATATAATTCTCCTACATGCTTGTATTCTGCATGACAGAATTAATGAATACAAGAATAATGGGCCTCCAAGGTGATTTACATGCATTGATTAAATGCCAGCATTGAAATGCAGTAGGTTCTATTGCTACAGATGCTGTGAACAAAGACAGGAGATTGTAACCATTGGTTAAACAAGTTGCTTATCAAGTCTTTTTAGCATATAATTGTATTTCTTGTTTTACCAAAAGGAAACTCAAATAATAAAACACTTTGAAAGTTGTGCATAAAGTTATTTAGGTTTGAACTTGCAAGACATATTATTAATTCTCTTACTATAAGCTAATCTGTACAGTACAGTAAAGCTGGGAACAGTACTAACTTTTGCAACATAAGAGAGAATTCAAGATATGCATGGGATAGTAAGCGATTGACATCAGAATAAATAAAATTAAAACCTTGCCGCAGTATAACTTAATAGACAGACTGTAAAAATGATTATGGCATGGAGAGAGATTGTTCAATTACATCGCTGTGAAAAAAGTTAATTTCTGTCATTAGTAATACACATTAAATATCCATCCTAACCATAACATCAACATATTTAATATTAAAAGCTCCCAGGAGATTTCATGACCCATGAGTGACAAAATTCCTTTCTCAACAAAGAAAAAAACAAACTGAAAAAAAAACAAACCCAAAAAACCAACCAAACCAACCAATAAAACAAAAAACCCCAAAAAAACCCCAGTGACTCAAAATGCCAAAACTACTTCACTATGATGCTGTATCCAAATTTCAGTCCAACCTGTGCACAGTGCATCATATGTTGTATTATCCACATGTGGCAAGTTAAGTACAGGTTAAATAGATCTGCATTATAATGGTCAGACCAGCCTGCTTGATCAGTGGCAGCAATTAAGTTATGGGACAATGGGGTATTTATCTGAATCATTCATGCATATTCAAAGTGATGATTGATTCAAGCACATTTGAAAGGATAAAGCTTCATTTGAAAGGAATATTCATAGATATACATATAAGTACACTATTCATGGTTTTCTGTAATTGATACAATTTGGCATGTACTGACTCAGCAAGGTATTTTTTCCATCTATTCATCCTGACTAAATCAGACGTTGAGGAACTTTAAAGGATTCTTCCTGTTGTTACAATTACCTTATTTTGATCAAAGTCAAAATGACAGTATGTCACATCAGAAGTAGCAATAATACAGAATACTGAATAGCTAAGACATACAAGGAACAGAACTAGACAAGCAATGAGTATAGAAGAAGGCTAATACCAGAGATCTCTGAACCAGCAGAGAAACAGGTGTTAAAAATCTAAGTTTGCTCGTAGCAAGAAAAGCAGCATATTTGTTCTGGGGAAAAAAAAAAAAACACCTGGGATTTCAGACAGAGGTAGCAGATGTGCACGTTAAAAAAGGGGAATGTACACAGCACCATTAAAAAAGTTAAGAATTTTTATGTTGGTAAAGATTTGCTCTCCAACCTAATACACAATTATTAAAGCTCTCCAGCAAGTTATGTGACTGAATGTACGTACAACTGCAAATCATAACAGTGTGACAGTATTTGTGTGTGGAGGATGAAATGTATTCTCATGTATCAGTATTACACATGTTATTCCCGACTCACTTCAGAAATCATTCTGTCCCATGTTCTCTTTCCGATCCTGACATTTCTGAATGATTTTTTTGTTGTTTGCTGTGGTGATGAATGACAATAACTGTATTGGTTTTGCATGGCCTGGTTTTAGGTAGCATGGGGCCCACGGAGATGGCTCCTGTGAGAAGCTCCTGGAAGCTTCCACCATGTCCAGCAGAACCAGTGGCCGATGGCTCTGAAGATGGACACGCTGCTGGCCAAACCTGGGCCAATGAGAGAGGTCGGTAACTCCTCTGTGATGACATAGGTAAGAAGAAAATTGAAACAAAGTCACAAGATTTTGGAGTCTAGTCAGAGAAGAGGAGGAGGAGGTGAAAACGGGAGGGAAACAACACGAAGGCACCGAGGGCATTGCAGAAAGAGGGGCAGGAGGTGCTCCAGGTGCTGGAGCTGAGAGGCCTCTGCAGGCCAAGATGCAGACCAGGGTGAAGCAGCTGTGCCCTTGCAGCCCCTGGGGATCCACGGGGGATGCAGAGATCCACCCACAGCCCCTGGGGATCCACGGGGGATGCAGAGATCCACCCACAGCCCCTGGGGATCCACGGGGGATGCAGAGATCCACCCGCAGCCCCTGGGGATCCACGGGGGATGCAGAGATCCACCCGCAGCCCCTGGGGATCCACGGGGGATGCAGAGATCCACCCGCAGCCCCTGGGGATCCACGGGGGATGCAGAGATC
Source organism: Rhipidura dahli (assembly GCA_013399225.1). Classification (NCBI taxonomy): domain Eukaryota; kingdom Metazoa; phylum Chordata; class Aves; order Passeriformes; family Rhipiduridae; genus Rhipidura; species Rhipidura dahli. Next base: position 174,586 of record VXAC01001101.1, on the reverse strand, counting down.
CACCCGCAGCCCCTGGGGATCCACGGGGGATGCAGAGATCCACCCGCAGCCCCTGGGGATCCACGGGGGATGCAGAGATCCACCCGCAGCCCCTGGGGATCCACGGGGGATGCAGAGATCCACCCGCAGCCCCTGGGGATCCNGTGTGGCTCCTGCTCCTGAGAGGGGACCCACGCCAGGGAAGTTCACAGAGATCTGTCTCCTGTGGGAGGGACCCCACGGCCTCACAGGGGATGGCTCCTCTCCCAGAGCAGCAGAAGGAAATCTCGGTGATGGACTGACCACAAACCCCCGTGCCCCGTGTCCCTGCACTGTCGGTGGGAAGGAGGGAGGAGCTGGGGGATGGAAGGTGTTCTATGGGATTATTTTACTTCTCATTATCCTCCCCTGATTCCTTTAGTAATAAATTCACTTTGCAACTTAAATTTCGCCCTTGAGGTGTTTCTCCCAGTCCTTATCTCACTCATGAAGCATTTTTATTTTATTTTTTCTCTTTTCCCTCCTTTGCCCGGCTGTGGCAGGGGAGGGTGAGTGAGCGGCTCTCTCTCATGGGTGCCTGGCGCTGGGCCAGTGTCCAACATGACAACGACTGGGTAGTCCCATCTCCTCTCATGTTTGGTCATTACCTCCTTCAGGATCATGAAGGGGACATGACCCCCAATTATGAGAGCATTACCAAACCAGCCATTTATTTTTAATGTCATCAAAACTATTGGGTGGGGTGAGAGGGTGATGGGAAAAAGACAGATGGCTTATAAAGACATCAAATAGTTAATTTCCAGTTGTTCAGAAAAGAAGGAGGCTCCCTGAGGCTTATACTGCAACTTGGTATTTATTGAACTTTAAGCTACAACCAACAGGCTGGTTAATAACAATTCATGCAGCTGTCAATCTTTTTGACCAATGTCATCAATATTTCATGCTGCCAAATAACAACAATTAAGAACCAGGGCTGGAAGAAGCACTTAGGGCAAAAGTGTTTCTTACACTATAATGAAATCGACGGTGTAGGACAGACATTTCCTATGGTCATTCAGAGAAAAGCTTTTCTGTGTTTTTCTTTTCAAAACCATGAGAATCAGTATTCTTTATTACACACTCAAAGCAATCGTGCACTGGACAAATTTCCCAATGTTCACTCGTAAAACTCAAAGTAGCATTTTTTTTAATGTGCATTAGTTAAGTAAATGAGATTTTTTAACCTGAAAGTAATGCCTATATTTTTATAAACAGAACATGTTTTTGCAAGCAATTCTATAAACTCCTTTGCAAAAACTTAATTTCAATGTTAATTTTTCATATTAAACATATCATACCAACAGTTCTGCTTCCAATCATAAACATAATTATAGAAAAATGCCATCACTCCAATTATTCCTCCTTGCTCCTTCTCCCCCCTGCTGTTATTGCTGAGCATGACATCAGATGGTGTGGGACATCCCTCTGGTCAGGTGGGGCAGCTGTCCTGGCTGTGTCCCTTCCCAACCTCTTGTGCACCCCCAACATCCTCGCTGACATTCTGTGGGATGAGAAGAAGAAAAGGCCCTGATGCTGTGTCAGAACTACTCAGCAATAGCTAAAACATCAATGTGTTATCAACACTGCTTTGGTCACAAATCCAAAGCACAGCACCCTACTGGCTGCTACAAAGAAAATTAACTCTATCCCAGTCCAAACCAGAAAACACAGAAATGGTTCCTGGTTATGAAAGTGTGGGTTCTGACTCTTGAAAAACTTCTCTCCTGTCTTTCAAATCTGAACTATGAAAAAAAAGAGGTTATCTGTGTTGCTGTAGGTGAACAGCACAACACTTCAAATATAGTGTTAAGCTTCCAGTTAATAAATATTTCCTAGCTGATTTTATCTCTGAGGAAAGTAAAACAAACAAACAACAAATGGTATTAAGATCCCTGGGGTGTTCCTTGATAATGGATCCCTGTGTTCACACTGAAATGACAATCCAATGTGGCTGAAGACATGTTCCAAATTTATATCACTGCATATTTTTGATGTATATTTTATTGAACAAACAAATGGAGAAAGAACATGAACACGTTAGGCTAGCATATAGTTTAGACTGCAAAGCTAAGCGTTTTCACAAACAACACTATGAACATTTTTATAATTCTGCTATTTGCACTTCCTTTCTGTCTACAGAAAATATCAACATATCAGGATCATTTTTGGACTATTTTGTATCAAGAAAATGCACATTGCATGGCACATTAAACTGAAATATTGGTGCATTGGCTCAGCAAAGGACATGATTTGCTTTCTGGACCTGAAGATTAAAATCTAAAGCTAAAACGAAAAACTAAGACTAAAACACCAACAAGCACTGTGTAGAATGTTTCATTCTAAGTATTCTGTTATTGATTGTGGGGCAGAAGAGGGATTCTCTGTATGTGCAGAATTACTTAGAAGATTAAAGGTAATATTTTTTGCCCACACAGATCTGTAATTCAATAGAAATCACATTGTGGAGGAGCCAGAGCTAGAGGAATGGAACCCAAACAAAACAGTTTTCTGATACAGTAGAATGGAACAAAATCAGTGCTTTCAGAGGATATATTACAAATATATTTTCTTAGTATACTTTATGTTTGAAACACCATTATTAAGAAATGTGCAGGGTCTTAACAATATGTATATTTGCAAACAGAAAACCTGCAAAAATAAAACCTCCTATTTAAAATTATAAAATGGAAGTGAGAGTTTTAATCTTTCAGTGTTTTAGAAAAGCAATCTAGAAAAGATTATTTTGTTGTTTCATGTAAAGTAGAGGCTGGTTTAGTTTTGCTTGGTTTGGTTTAAATTTATAAATGATGCCAAAAGAAAAGTCACCTATAAAATCTAAGATGACAATTTCTGGAAGACCAAGAAAAATCAAAAACATTAAGAATCTGGGCAATACAGTCTAGGATATTTTTGACGAATTTAGCTTTTTAATCCCTTTACATTTTATCTCATTTTCTCAAAATTTTTTTTCCTATCAATATGCAATCCTGGGCTCCTTGAAAAGTTTAGAAAACCAACAGCAATTTTTCAGATTCTCAATATAATTAAGATCTGAAGTTGACATCACTGAAATGACACTACCTTTAGGCAGAACTTGTGCATGTCAGGAATGTTGTCATTTCATTCAAGTGTAATTTTTTATTACTTTTTCAGTTTGTTTATGGAAAAACTAGGAATTATTTAAATGACAGACCTTAGTGCTCTACATTTCACATACACTTCAGGTCCCAGTTCTGGAATGTGCAATTTGCAAAACAATGGCTCCAGGTTTCAGGGCCATATTGATACAGGCAGGCTGCACCATATACTGCACAGTGCAATGCCTCTAATTAAAAAAAAAAGCACTGAAGGGTGAAAGGGCAAGCACAGAATATCCTTTTGTATCTTCCCAGTCACCAGGGTTAAGGTGAATCAGCTCTGAGCAATAAGCTCCACTCTGTCTTCTGCTATATTCAAACAGTGAGGAGGATCCTGATCCTCTGAAATTGTTGGAAACATCCCATTTGTACCACCATGCCCAAGGTTTTACTCGTGCATTACAGCTTGGTCTTGGTGTCTGTATGGTGTTCTCAGGAATGAGAAATTCTTTGCCTTCTCAAAGTGTTTTAACTCACTTGGAGCAAGGCCATTGCATGCATCAACCTGTGTGGTTCAGTCTTCCCAGAGAAAAGCTCTGAGATTTTAAAGGAAGGGCTTTACGGCATGGAGAGGATGCATCCTCTCGTGTTTAAGAGGCTACTTGCATGGACAAAGATATCCTTACTGACTTTCTTTATACGTAGCAAAGACCTCAAATTGCTCTGAATGCTTGTTGCTATTTTGAGACAATTGTTGACTGACATAAATATATTTACTATGCTCACTTTTTCAGGCCTATGCCAAACTTCTAGGTAACAGCTTATGACAAAAGAATCCTTCAGTGTTCAGATTGCCATTGTTTTCTTGTACCTTTTCTCTTCACATATGCTTTGCTATTTTCTCCCACATCTTCCTCATTCTTTTTCTGAGCTACAGCCTGGATCTGAACAGCCTATTAAAGACAAAGAGCAGACTGAAACCTTTATAATATGAAGAAATATTTTTACAGGACTTACTTCTTATTTGTTTGATGTCAGCAATATCTTCCTCCACCCGTGTACCTAAAAAAATGTAAAGCGAAATTCTTCTTTTCCTAGAAAGGACATGATCATAATAAACCAATTCTTGCTAATTTATATTTTTGCAAAGACATCTCTTCTGGATGACCCTTTGGCTGCTGAATATTAAAGTTAAGTTAGTACATGCTGTTAAAAATATTGCTCTATTTTGCCTTTAGCAATCAAGCAGCAAAATACTTCTCAGCATGGAAACTAAATGATAAAGATAAGGCAGTTAATAATTGCAAGATATGCTACTGTATCTCCTGTTATTAAGATGAGTAACATGAGAGGATTTGGAATACATATCCTTAATTATTTTTGTCTGTCTATTGAAGAAATAGAGAACCAATGTAAAAAAATCAGAAAACCACAAAGTCAGTTTTTATTTTATGGAATTATTTTTTCTTCGGGGCATTTTCTTTGCACAAAAGATCTATAATTCAAATTAATTTTTAAAGTACTTTTATCAATTATTTAGAAAAATTAACATATGACAGTGCAAATATTGGGAAGGTTAATATTATTACATCTGGATTTTTCTGAGGTAGTCCCTAAAAATGTTGTTTCCTAGCCATAAAATCTTTGTGTATTGTACCTTCCATGTGATATCAGTACTGCTGTCTTCCCCTGCCATGGCTTCTCTTCACATGATGCCTAGAGATAAAGAATGAAGAAAGGACACAAAACAGAGAAAAAATACAGTCCTTCAGAAAATGGATGCCTGATTTAAGATAATTGCACCTACTCCTATACTATAAGTAACCCAGTCCAGTGGTTCAGGTAGAATAAGGTGATCAAATGTTTAAGGATAAACCTTTCTTCATCTCCCCATCTCACGATCAAGCAATCACCCAATACATTTCTATGCAAAAAAATCCCATTTGTTGGATATGAAGTAAAAGCTTTTCTATGGAATGTGTATTGGATGATTATTGCAGACACTTTCTCCTGTAACTTCTCCTTTTAATTAGTTCAAAAACAAAACAGGATATAAACTGTCTGTAAATGTATTTAACCACAAAGATAAAGAACTTTTCACAGGTATTGCTTGAAGGGATTGCTCTGTCTTCTAATTTGGTCTGTGCTGTGTTCAATCAAAATTGCATTCATATTTGATCATAAGTCTTTTTTGGCACTCTAAATCACCTGTGTTAGAAAGAGCACAGAATCAAGAAAATGTGATGGCTGAAGTGTTTCTGTTACAATACTCTTCAGATGGTAAAAACCTTTTTGTGAACAGCAGAGCTCCTGGAAACTAGAGGCTTTCTTCTTCCAGAAGTCTGTCCACCTGCAGTGCTGGAGGTGGCTGCCTCGTGTCAGAGCTCATGTGCACTCAGTCTTTCTTGGTGATGGTAGGAAATCCCAAACCTAGCAGAGATCCCTGCTTCAGCTGCAGAAAAAACAAAACTAAGCAGGCTTCAGCTCACTGCTGGACCATTGCTTTTTAATTAAATCTTCCCTAATTCTTTAAACATTAGCAGACTAATCAAAATGCTCTATTTCTAGGCTGTGACATGTACTCCTTCTGCCCAGCACACATATTTGAAGGATATTTATGGGACTGCTACTAGTCCAAATTCAGAAAATATTTTTAAGTAATAGTATTTCCAAGGAGATGGGATTTTTTTGGTGCCTTCATTTTATTTAGAAAACAAAACAGTGCATCAAGACTTGCAAGACAATTTGATACTCCATAGCATAAATAAATCATGGAATCGTAGAATCATAGAATGGCTTGGGTTGGAAGGGACCTTAAAGATCATCTAGTAATAATAAATAAATAAAAGTTACCTGTGAATCTTTATTTTCTCCTTCCTTGAGCCAAAAACATTTTGTCAAATTTTGCTTTAAAAACATGGTTGCTGATGCTAAATCACTGAAATTGTATAAAATGGACAAGGTCCCATCAGTTTACTTGATCAAAAGCATTACTGAGTCCTCATCTGACAGTTCCCAGTGATCCTGTGATACCTGTTCTATCCATTGTCACGAGTAACTTGGAAAGAGTGTATTGTCCTGCTCTGCTTTCATGTTCTGAGGGCATCCAGTTTTTAAATGTCATGAAGCTTTAAGCAACAGAAACTTCAGTGGTTTTTTTTAAACAAGAAAACCTAAAAATAATTAGGGAAAAAAAAAATCCTTGCCCTTAGAGAAAAATAGATGCGTTCCTCTGAAGGTTTTACCAAACAGTAATAGGACATTGCAACTTTATGTTCCATAAATATATTTCAGCATGTATAACTCTCCTTGCTATCTGTTATTTCCTAGCAGATACATCAACAGCAGGGCCCATTGCTTAATTATGCTACTAAATTTTAGTGGCTAATTTCTTTAGCTTACAACATAGATTGTATAGCAATATATTTCTTATATTGTTAGTGAGAGAAAAAACCTGCAGTAGTGGCCAAACCTTTTTGGCAAGCACCTTTTCATTTACTTTAAACTGGTTAACACCCAGGATTAAAGTGTAATTCAATGTATAAAGGTCTTTGTTCCACAGGGAATGGGAACTAGTTAGTAAATTCAGAATATTAAAAAAGTACTGCTGGAAAGGACTTGAAAAGGCCATTTGTCTACCTCCTTGCCCTCCGGTGGGATCCAGCATTGAAAAATTCAAAAATCAGTAAATTAGCAGATTAAAAAATAAATTTTCTCTAACATGTAACATCCTTTTTTAGCAAAGTATGACTTTTGCTATATGTATTTTAGGGTTTTTGTAATATTCTCTAAGCCCTGTTTCTCAGATTTTCCAACTGTTTCTAATTTAACAGGAAAAGGAATCAACTCCTCATCAAGTCTACATTTATAAGGAAGTGGGTGGATTTTTAGAATTGCTTGAGATTGTTTCATAGTCCAGTGTAAAGTAGAAACAAAAGAAAGGATTAAAGAGATACATCTTTATTACCATGAGGGGGCAAGTTAAGGAAGGGGGAATTTAAAAATTGCTCGCAGACAGGAGGTTTTGAAGCCAAAAGTTTCAGGTCCACTCAGTTAGCAAAATAACACATTTAGCAAAGGTTTTGTGCATAAATGCAATTGAATTTCAAGTGAAAGCAAGTGGGAAATCCAGGTAATGATCAGCAATGATCTCCTAACCAAAAGCCCAGGCCTGAAGGTTATGGTTTTCTGACTCATAGTTTGACCACAGTCCAGAGAACAGGTCTGTGTGGGGAATATCCTCAGCAGCACCAAGGAGATTCTTTAAGTAACTGCAATAAAAGCTCATACTTTAAATTTTCACTTGTTTACCGAGCTTAGGTAGTTCCACTTAGTGTCAAGCCACCAAGGAACCATCAAAAATAAACGAAATGTAGAACACAAACCCTATTTAGTACTACTTAAAAGGGAAGCAGGGAATTGTCTTCTCCCCTCACACCATGCTGTCCTTAATTCTTTTTTGCCTGTCCTTTTATTGTGGGAGCATTTGCTTTCCATTAGGAAAGGATCTGACACACTCTTGGGTGTCTTCAGGCTCTAGTCCTTTAGAACTGAGATTTCCTGGCCATTGATGACTCATAAGATAGGATCCCTGTGGGGTTAATGGAAAAATAATTCAATATATTAAGAAACACATATGATGGAAGTAATTAGTGTCAGTTTCTCAAAATCTCTTCTACCTACGTCAGCATTCCACTTAACGAAAAGTGTGTCTCTCTGTTCAGTAGCAGTGTCTAAGTTATTTACCAGTGAAAAAATAATAATATCATGCAGCACAGACCACAATAAACATAATTTATTCCAGCGATTCTGCAGAGCCCTTTTAAAGGACAAACAAAGGTTAGGTAATATAAATAAAAATTTGGCTGTCATTTCCTTATCCTACATTTCCATGTTTTATTTATTGGGATAAGTGTAGGCTCATCTAAATCATATCCCTAACAGTGGCCACCACAGCATGATAGGTGAGCTGAGTATTCCAGTGTATTGGAAGAGTCCAGAAAGAACACACAAATGCTACTCCAGGCAACACCCAGGGGAGAGCATGAGGAACTCCTCTTATGCCCTCTAGTTTGTCAGCAAAAATGTCTACATGGTAAAGGAATTTCTGCTGACAACTTAAGATGGAATTTCTTTATTGTCCTACTATTATGTCCCAGTGATTATTCATTCTTTTGTGTATCACCAGATAAGAAGAGAGGAGTGCTTCCCAATCCAGTTCAGCGCAATAAAGATATCCCAAATTTTCTCTCTGGGTAGCTGAAGGTGAAATGTCTGAGTTTGCAGACTGGGAGCATGATGTGCTCTGCAGACCATTAATGGCATCTATTTAATTTAAACTTCCAGTTAAGATCCACTAGGGGTGATCAAGCTGTATTCTCACTGCTGGCCTTGCCAGGCAAGGCCAGAAATTGGTGTCCAGAATCATCCAAGCAGCTTGCTGCCCATCCTCCTCAGCATGCTTCTTTACAGTACGATTGGCATGTTTCTCTTATTGTTTTAGGGCCTGAAGTGCCTCCACATGCTTTTAGAATTTTAAAGTTCCAGAGCATTTCCATGAAAAGTTAACTACTCTCTTCCCAAATATTACATATGATTCTATTAATTCAATTAATGTAAGTATCATTTGCTTTAAAAACTAATTTCAGATCCAGATCAAAAAGAAATCCACATTTCTGAAACGTCCTGCACCACATTATAAATGTGAATGTGTTTCCAATTTTTTGTTTGTATTATCTTCGGACGGCTTGTTTTTATTTCTAAATGTTTCACATATACTTTCAATATCTGTTATATATTGCTGATGACTTATTTTAGGTAAGAAAAGTTTAGCAACAATGTTCTGTCTAATTGTGCTGCTGTGGTATGATCTTGTTTTTTCAAATCAGTATTTACCTTCTTTTATATTTACATATATATGTACTTTGTGGTAAATGCTAATTGGAGTTGTCAGAGCTCTCTTTCAATTTAATTAGCACACAGAAAAGAGTGGAAATCTCTTTTAATTAAAATAACATTTATTAAGACTGCCCAGAATATTATTGTTGTTGGAGTTTTGTAGGTAATAACAAGCATTTTGATTGTCAAATTACAGAACAGGCTGTCATCTGAAAATTCCTGCAAAGTTACAGCACTGGAGTAGGGATGCCATTCAGCTCCTTGATTTATTTCATTTTTATTTATTCCACACAAAGCATTAAAATATCTGCTTTTCAGAATCTTCTTTGATTCCTTCATGTGTCTATCATTTTGCTGTGTGGTTTTTGGAGACAAAAAGCCTCATTGGGGAAACATGGTCCCTGTTCCAGTACACTCACAGAGAGAGGGAACCAGTCCCCTTGTTGCTGACAGCAGAGAGAATGGTGGGTGGATGCAGCTGTTGGGCAGATTTCTGGTTCTGTGGAGTAGATCTGTCAGTGGAGTTTGATCCCATCTAAAAGGCAGGATCTAAAGAAAGCAGCTGGTACTGGTAATTTCTGGCATGTGTATGAGTCAAGAATGGGTGAATTGGTTTCCCCAGCAATGTCATGTGAGGTAGGCTGTGAAACTCAGCTGCAGACAGATCATAGAGAACCCTTTTAATTGGTGACATGCAATCTGCAGACTGCCTGAATTGACCCCCCCTTTATTTTAGGCAGGCCATTTCTATTCTGCCAAATCCCCTCACACATGGCATTCAGATAGAAATTCACAGGAATGTCAGAGAGGAAAGCATTATTTGAGTTACCATGGAGAGGCCACAAAACCTCATTTCCCAGGTAGTACTTACTTATTAGAAATTCAGATCCACAGTAAAATATCCAAAACCACAGCTGAACTATCAGAAGCTGAACTATCTGCTATATTTCTGAAATCTGCACAGGCAGTTAATATGACCAAAAACCCAGAAAATAAGCATTTTAATACTTCAAAAACTCTCAAGGGGGAACTTTTTCACAGATTTTTAAACTCCTCCTTGACAAAAGGACACATAATCTCCATTGACCCCAAAGAGAATAAAATCCTTACATATGTGCAAAGCAGAGCATTTAGGAATGAGCACAGTCATAGGTAAAGTAGATTAACATCATATAAGGCTTAAACCACAATAAGAACTCAGTACTCTTTTTAGAGTGAAAATGTCTTTGGAGAGACTTTAACAGATATAAACATATAAAGTTACAGGTGTTTGTTTTGATTTTTTAAAAATTTATTTCCATATTAGAAATTGCTATTACATTATTACAATAAAATTGCTATCTAAGTGATCTTTTTCTCACCATGAGAACAAATAAATCAAATATGGAAATAACCTTTTATGTAAAATAGGAAAACCAAGTTTTTACTTGTTTTAAATAAAGGGTAACTCTCTTAGTATTTTTTTAAGCAAAGCGTTTTTCAGCAAAGATTCTCCATTCATTTAATAAAGAAAAAAAAAAAAGAAGAAAAAGAGAAAAAATAAATAACATCAGATAGCTTTAAGAGTGTATGTCTAAGCATTTGACAAAATTAGGTCTGCTGTTTGGGTTGTCGAGTACTCTCAAAGGCCACAGTCACAACTCCTACAGCAATGGGTTATAATGTTATTCAGAGATGTCCTTCAGCCTGATACAGGAGGCAAATTCACAGTTCATCTTTCCTCTCTTATTCCATTTGCAATATACTAATCTCCTTTAATAGTACTTTTAGATAAGCTTATGGAAGCTGATATAATTTCATTCATTTTACCATCCAAACGGCAATAAAAATAATACCTCTTTAGAAATACCTGGAAATTTTACACTCCAGAGTCTTATTAACTTCAGCATATACCACAGAAAATATTATAAGTCATGCTATGAAATTTCTAGAAAACAAACCTGTGCTTTGTTCTTAAGAGTGTGCCATGTGGAACAACTGTGTTAGATGGGTTGTGTAACTGTCCTTGTTTTTCCTAAAGCTAATGAATTCCTAACTTGAATGGAAGTTAATTATAAAATAATTGAATTTAATTCCATTCAAATAACACTTTGGAGCTTTACTGGAAAGACAGCCTATTCCTCAGTGTCAGTGCTGAGGTGGTTGCTGAGCTTTGTACAAGAAGGAATATTTCCAGAAGCAATCCACAGGCTACACAGTCCCTGTGGTGTGGCTTCCCTTTCCTCACTGTTTGTAACTTAATGATGCAGTGGAGTACAAGTGCAACAGAAATGAAACAGTGCTCAAAAATGTTTGAAATTTAACATCTGTTTTAACGGGTGTCTTAAGTAATTTGTAAAAAGCACTTTTATTAAAAAGTTCACACTGCACAGTCTTTTCTTGGGGTGTTATAGTAACAGAGGGAAATTCCCCTCAACAGAAATGTATCCAAAGGGAAGTTGATTTACAGCTTTCTTTTGCTGCTGCAGCTGAGGAGGGCAGAGGGAATGGTTGTTACTGGTATGACAGAGCTGGAAAAAGGAATTAAACCTTAGGCTAAAGCTGGGTTAGCAAGCTCTAGGGCCTTATTTAATTTCAGCAAAATCAGTTGGGTTTTCTGCACTGTGGCTCTATGGCTGTTAGGATAAGCCTTTGGGCTGTAAATGGGGCTTGGGCTCACAGTATGGTTCAGTCCTCCTTGTGCACCCATAACGACTTTTGTGGGCTGCACAAATCACTTATAAACCCTTCTGGTGTAGTGACTGTCAAGATCAGATGGCCTTTTCATGTAGCCAAGTGCAACAGACTTTTCAGCCTTAAAAAAATGCTTAAGAAATTTTGTAAGGCAGTATGGAACTCTGAACACACAGTATGCTGCAGGAGAACTCAGGGACTGATAGGATGAGTGCAGTGTTTCTTTTTTCCTTTTCCACCTCAGTATAAACATTTCAGACAATGTCTGGCTAAGCATGGCACCTCCCCTGTTACCACAATCTGATGGTTATCAGTGATGGTTATCTGTCTCTCTGCTCATCAGGCTCAGAAATTTTTCCTGTTTCTTTATTCACAACTTCACTTTCCCCTGAGCAGAAAAAAATGCTTGTGATAAAATAAAATACTATTGAAAAGGGTGTACCTGGGTTGAGGGAGTTGGTCTGAAAAGGGTCAGGACTCTGTCCCACATGAGGAAGATGAAAACTCAGTAGAACTGGGAACAGAAGTTATTTGCTGGGCTAATGAGGGCATCACAATGATGACTGGGGCAGTGGGAGTCGGATCAGTCAGAACAGATAAACATTTGCTTTGTGTGGGAGGCAGTCAGCTGATCTTTCAACCTCCTCAATACAACATATTCAGGAAAAAAATAGTCAACACATACTTATCATTGAATAATCCTGGTGGGAAGGAACATCAAAATGTCTCATCCAATCTCCTGATCAAAACAGAGCCATCTTTGACATCAAAAAAGAAAGGAAACAAAATGCAAGCACTAGATAAAAAAAGAAAGTCTAAATCTGAACTGTACTCACTTCTGTCATTAAAATCACGAACTTTTTGGAATTTGCTGCAATATTTTTTTTCCTTTAAATTATCTCTCCCTGTGTCATTTCCTCTAGTTTTGCTGGGAATCATCTGAAATATACTGCAGTGACTCCTCTCATTGAGGAAAAACCCTACTGTATCTACTTCCACTAATAGCTATCCCAAAGGAATTTCACACATTCCAAGTTCAGTGTAGCAGTGGTAATCATATCTGCAATTTGCCTACTTTGCTATACCTACTGCAGCTGTGTTGTGCTACAATAAGTGATATAACGGAGAAGTCTTCTGCACTGCCTGATGTATTTCCACCACCCAGACCATGAAAACATCTCAGAAGTGTGACTAGGAATTGAATAACATGACAGGGAGGAAAGCATTAATGGGGGTGTGGAACTTCTGTGCATTTCTGGATGTTGTTGATGCTTTAGCTCTAAGAACAGGGCTTTCTATTTCAAAGAAGCCATGCAGAGCTGGACTTCACCAGAAAACAGAAATACTGGCCAGAGACTTAGTGCGTCCCAGCACAGAGAAAATGCTGCTTTCACCCAGAGCTTCCACCTCCCCTGCCCCATTTCTCAGTGCGATGCTTCCTCTCAGGCTGTTGTTTTTCAGCCACAGAGGAAGTTTCATTTGTTTCCAGATCGTTTATCCTCTCACTGCTTCTGTAGGCACTTTCAGCAGCCTTGTCACTCCTGGCAGCTGTGGTCAGCCAGCTCTCAAGACAGAGCTCAGCTCTGATCCTCACGTGAAAGGAAGCTGTTTGCATAAAAATTTTTACTTACAGCCCTTGAAGCTAAGAATTATGCAAGACCCTGAATATACCTGCAGTGTGAAAAACATTAGTCTCCTCCCCCTTCTCCTAAACCAGTCAGAAATTCAGTGAGCAGTGGGAAGGAAGTGCAGAAATATGTCAGCTAAGCAAGACCTTGTTTCTAATAACTATAGAAATTGATGAACAGGGTGTGATAGGTGATGATACAGCTTTCTGGATTATAACACTGAAGATGCTCAAAACACATGTAGTCTCATTCTTGGCAACTGTCATTCACATATGGAACAATAGAGAAGGGCAGGAAATTGTTTTGATTATTTTGGAACTTAGAAGAGGAAAGAATCAAATTGTGGCACCTGTCATTTGATGCAAAAATTTTGAAGTACAAGGCAGTAAAGTAGATGAAAAAACATAAAAATCCTTCACTAGATGACCTGTAAGTACCTCCAAATTATTTCAGTCAGTAACTTGATTTTTATATGCATCAATTTCCATCTCTTGGAAATGAGCATTTAATTTATGGTTATTTATTTTCATTGTCTTTGTATCAGGCCCCTATTTGAGAGTGAAAAAAGGGTTTTAATGGCATAACATCAAAATACTTTTTTGTCTTTATTTTCTATTTTTTTTAGCCCACTTCTGGACAAGACTCTATCTAACCAGGTGCTCTTAATTTGTTGAGCTGTTCTGATAAAAGGTCTGCAACTGTAGCTTACAAAAGGTAGTTCCAGCCACATTTTGGTATTAAGCTGGGTCCCCTTAAAGTTTCATCCTGACTCTAGTTACCACTGAAGGAAAATTACAGGTAAATATAATGAGCTCATGCAACCTTTTCACTTTGAGTATTTTTCATTAATTAATCTCAGCTTTTCTAGCCCCTTCTATGCTGTTTTGTGACATGCAAGGAGGCTGGAGTGAAGCTGTACCTTGGCACTTCTGTAGGAGTCCAGTGACAGATGTATTTTAGGTAGCTGGCTGATCAGTCTGATTCTGGTTTGTGGGCCGTGGTGGGTTTTTTTTGTTTTTTTTTTTTTTTCTTGGTTATCTCTAACCATCAATTTCTTATTCTACAGAAGAAAGAACTGCCATTTTGTCACTCTTGACTTTAAAATTTTGGTGGTTTGACTTTAAAGTTTTACTTTATGAGGAATATTTCCCAGGAGAAGAAGAAAAGGATCAGTCTCTCAGCATCAACCAAAATAAAAAGTGATATCTGTAACTAGGGTATAAGCATTCCCTGAAAATTCAGGCTAATGAAGTTTTCTCTGTGAATTGCCACAGAGGCTTTTATGACAGAAAAGAGACCAGTAGTTCCATCACTGGAGTCTCTAAGTATAAAAATGTGCTTTCTTTAACAGTCTCAATTCAGACCTTATTTAAGTGATAAAACCAAGTCAATGATCACAAGATCTGAACATGTCTTTGTAACTTGCTAACAACTAAGTGAAAATCACTTCCCAAAAGCTTTAAGATTTAGGGAATAAAACATAAGCCATGTATCTCTCTTCTCTCAGCACACACTTTGCTATTGAGACATAAGAACTGGCTGCAAAGCAGAGTTTGAACGAGACTTTGCATCATGTATTGCCAAACTTCAAATTCTGTCAATCCCCAAAAATTGTCACAACCTATGCAAGGAGAAGCACAATCCTTTCAGTGTTATGGATTCAGATATTTCCTTTTGGATATTTGATCTTAACTTCTCAATTTCATTATAAGGAAGAACTTCTCATATAAGCAAGAATCGGGGATTCTTAATTTTCATTAATTTGTTCTTTAACTTAATATTATCACTGTTGGGGGTGCAGGGGGGAGGAAGGCAAAATGGATATGACAGCACAACAGGGGAGATGGGAAAGGACAACTCTGCCCTTTGTTTCTAATTCTGAGCTCAGTTAAATCAGTGTAGGTTGGCAGTTCTCTCTCACAAAGTCTCTGAAGACTGGCCAGTTTTACAGCAGCCTGAGAGAACTAGGTACTACTTTGCCTAAAGAAGCATATCAGCTGCAATAAGACTTCAGGACTTGTTACAGCTGTGGAAAACTGAATATCATTAGCTTCCCCTCATTTATTTTACTGTTAGGCTTGCAGTTTGAGTTGAAGTGGCACACATGAAAATAAAAACAGTCTGTTTCTCTTCTGTCCTGTATTTCTCCATGACGTTATTAGTGAAAAAAATAAGAGAGAGATTACAATGGTAAAAGGTAAACTGTCATCTACATTTTTCTATGGAAGAGAAAAATGTCTTTTTACCCACTTATTTCTGTGAATGTCTTTATTGTAAGGTGAAAGGTACAGTTGGCTTATAAAAAAGGAGAATGGAAATGGCGTTATGAGTCACTTTTTACATGACTTTTAAATAGCAATTATGCTAACATTTCTAATGAATATATGCAGCTCACTATCTTCCTTGTTTCTTAGTACCACAGGCTAGATGTCATCTTTGGCCTTTATTTCCTTGCATGTAGGTTTTCTCACTAAGATTTCCACAGACTTACTACCAGTACCCAGCTGATATATAGAGAACCTCTAGAAAATAGTGGTTTATGTTTTTCCATTATCTGCCAGTTTGTGTTGTCCCCATCATTTTTGTATGTATCTCACACGGTTCTTGACCTTACCTATGAACTGCTGCTGAATGACTGGAATTGAGACTGGAACTCTGCTTATAGCACCAAGTTTGAATGTTGTCCAGAAGGAGCACTGGGTGCCTTGGAGACAGATATATTCAGTCAACAGGGAGAAAATCCTCCTCTCTTAGCAATAAGAAAAGCAAACAGTGGTCGTAAAGATTGCTGTAATGAACATATCAAGAGGAATTTGGAATGCCTAGTCTAACAAAAGTGGATTGGGTTCTCCCCTGTCTTACATCTTGCCCTGTTGTTCATATTTAGCAATAAGAGGTTGTATTTTTTCTTCACTGAATACCATGGCAGGGCAACATACACAGTACAGTATTTTCCATCATATGAGTGAGAGGGTCTGGCACAAAAGAGCAAGAGATTCTGCCTGTGTGACATCACCGCAAAATCCTGGTGAAACAGCCACTGTGCCTAGTGTTCCTTGTGGGGAATTCAGGAAGAAAGTAGCAATTATTGTGGGGAAAAGTAGGAATTTTAAATTTCAGTAAAGTGAGTATGATCGGTGGAACAAGTTTCCAGGTTTTTTTCAGACTTTTGTGTAATTTCCATGCTAAATTTATTCTGTATTCATACAGCAGTATGTAATCCACATATTTTAACAAAATTTAATATCATATACTTTTAGTCTTTATCTACAGCTATTTCTCATTCTTAAAATTGCATTTGAGCAATGAGGTTTTATGGAATACAATTTCTATTAAACAGATAAGGATATTAATTTTAATTGTGCAAAAATAGTGTACCAGCATTCTTTTTCTCTTCACAAAACACAAGTTTATGATTTGCCCTATAGAGCTCAAACAACCATTCCCATCTGTACCAAATCTCAAAATCTTCTCAGACTAATATTGCTTTTGTAGAAAACCATTTCCTGCAATCAATCACAGCACCTTTCATGATCCACCTTTGCCATTTACTAAGCACTAAACAACAGTGGTCTAAAGCAGGTAACTGGCTGTTTCTGAGGCCAGTACAGATAGCTCAAAGCAAGACAATAAACAGCTTTTCATCCTCTGATTATGTATATTATAATTACAAAAATAACTATATGTTAATCAGTAGGGTTGGTATAAAAAGTGCAGGGTTAATATGAAAAGTATTAATATGGTTCAGTTTAGTTGAGGTGTTGGGCCATGGGTTGGACTCAATGATCTTAAAGGTCTCTGCCTACCTGGTGATTCTGTGGTTCTGTGATTCTGTAAATGCAAAGGCCGAAGAAGATAATATTGGCTAACTGTGCTGCAAACATGTCATCAAGCTCTGTCCTTTCACTTCCTTTAAGAAGATGTCTCTAAAAGACTTTGGTCACCTTCTGTCTCATTTTGTCTTTTATACATATTGCAACTGATAGAGCTTTTGCAAAGACTAAAAGGCTGACTGACATTTCTGAAAAGCATGTAATTAGCTGCACATTAGTGAGCTTTCAGATAGCTGGAGCAGCTCTGCTTTTTATAAGCATTCAAGAGAAGCTAGCCTTTGTCATGAGTATCAGCTTTCTTTGTTGTGGCTATGGGCACTACAAAATTATATTTAACTGCAAGTCTGCCACGTATTTGTAGTGAAATGTGGAAAAAGTCAATCTGCAGGCTTAAATACACATCTGTAACAAGAATGTTCAGGTCAGAAGAATTTAACATGCAAAGGTTCTTACATTTCTGTGTATTTAAATTAGCTACAGAAGAGCATTTGGCTGTGGTAACACCTCTCCCATAACAGAGCATCTGAGTATCAGGGAATCTCTAAGAGCAGAGACACCAAATGAGAGTGCCAGGAAAAGGTTCTCCACAGAGAGCATGGTTGGTAACTGAAAACAGGATCCTCAAGGAAGTGGTCACAACACCACACCTGCCAGAGTTCAAGGAATACCTGGACAATTCTCTCAGTCATCTGCTTTGTTTTCAGGTAGTCCTGCAAGGAGCAGGGAGTTGGATGTGATGATCTCTATAGGTATTTTCCAGCTCAAGTTGTTCTTTGCATCTATTATTTCATGATAATAAAAGTATATTTTTCCAGAGGTTATTGCATAGCAGTTATATACTACCAATGTATACTTGGTTGTATACTACCAATGGTAGCTGTACTAATAATCACTTTTTAACATTATTTTTTAATCTGGGACACAGCTGAACCATATGGTTTCCATCTCACTGAAATGGACATAAAATCAGTAGAACTTTTCAGAGGAATTGTTTCAATGATTTATTCTCCCCAAGAATAGAGTCAAATCAAACCTAGGAATTTCTGTGGTGCTTTTAGGTAATAGAAGCAGATTGTCTGAAGAGAGATGCACAAAATGGCCCTGTGTAATTTCTACTTTACACTTTCATGAAAACTCAAATTTTAGATGAGTTTTTCAAGAAATTTAATATGGATGATGAATTTGTGGAGTAAACGGACCAATTTATGAGTCAGAATGAAAGTAATTTGATAAACTGGTGACATTTGGCAGTTCAACAGTACTTTGGGATATGGAAACGTGAAGTCAATATCATGGGCTGTAAACTTTTGAAAGCTAAAAGTTGACAAAGAAATATTTTGTAATTGAGAAAATTATGTAATTTTTGATACATTACCGGGGGGAAGGAGGACTTTTACTAAGTGGGAATCTTCCAAATTTTCCTTAAAATGAGCTGTGGACAGCACATTTAATGAGAAAGCTCTGGGATCTGTGGAAGAGGAATATCTTTTCTTGGTAGAATGAGTGGCATATGCCACCATGAGGCTTAAACACTAGTACCACCACTATAGACCTTTTATAATTGTTCCCATAAAGAAGGATTACACAATGGTTCACAATGACCAACAATATTTTGAATATAGTCTTTGGAAAACACTTGTTTAATATGTCCATAAATAGAACACAAAGAAAAAATTTATTTCCCTTTGTCAGCTTTTTGTATGTCACATCCCCAAATCATTCACAGAATAAACCTGGCATCCACCTTCTCCCTAGCAAGACCCTCAGTGTTCCATAAACTATTTCTGCCAGACATTTCTCTAACCTGTTTGCAGATGTCCCCAGTGAGACCTTCCACAATTATGCACACAATGAATTCCAGCACCCATCTGTCCTTACAGCTAGAAATTATTTCCCAGTGTCCAACCTAAATCCAGTATCTCATCTGCTTTACTCATACACTTGAGATCTGTCATTTGCTTTTTCTCAGAATACTGCAACCCCAAAGCATTTTGGGTGGTCTGCAATATATGCAATAAATCTTGTCACTAGGACACTGAGTGAAGGATTACTGTTCTTTATGTGCCGAAATGAAAATTCAAAGCTTGACATTTATGTCTGTTTCTGCTGTTATCTGTTGTTTCTGCATAGCTTCTAGCAGTGTTTCCCAGTCATGGTTATCAGTCTAAAATGTGACTGTGACTGCAGTAAGGATCCTTATTCCTCCATGCAGTCACATAACTTGGAATACCAGAACTTCTATTATTCCTGGCATAGAGAATTCTGCTTAGAAAAAGGCACAGAAGGTATGTCATACATACAGAAACCTCCAGCATTTCCTACACTGGTTTCTTCAATATTTGTGTAATTTCTGCCTGTATCTCTTATTTTTTAACAATTCTTAACAATCTATTATTGTTTTGTTTGAGACTTACGTTTGAAGGTAGGTGAAGTTGCAAGTGTCCCATTACCTGTTACTAGCAGGAGAAAGCCACCTTTCATGGTGGTTTGTAGGTACAGTCTTAATATACATAATAGTAATTATATCTGGAAAATCATATTACTTAACAAGTTTTTTTGTGCCTAGTATAATTAAAATCTTCAGTGCTTATCTTATTTTGCATACAAGAAATGCTGTAATTAGGCGATTGCCATTTGAAAGCTGTAGGGAATGATTTTAATACAAAGTATCATATTGTGTATCCATAGGAATTCCAGTTGCCACTAAGCTGTTTTTGCTATGTCTAGCAGCACCTACTCTGCAGACACCAGGGAGTGATCAGCTGCTTGGGAAATTCATGGATCCTGAGAAGATGCCTCTCTGAATCCATTGATCTACAAAAGCCACGCAAAGGAAAGTTTAACAGAGTCAAACATAATATTCACAGTAATTTTGATTTGTTCATTTAAATAAATTATGGTTTAAAATATTTTAAACTTGCAAAACCAAAATTTTTGGGTCTTTGCAATCCTTAAATATGAAATGGTGACACAAAAAACATATTTGTTAGTATGTTCAAGCTCACCAATGAACTTTCTAGCAGAGTCTAGATCTTTTGCAGTCCTAAACATTGTCACAAGGAAGAATTTCTGTGCAATGCAAAGCAAAAGAAAACAGCAAATGTCTTGAAATACTCTTTATGCTTCAAGAGCATGGCATTCCAGCTGACATACCCATGATATTAAAACACTCATGCCTCAAGAAGTGCCCTGACGCTCATCAAGTATCTCATTACCACAATTAAGCAGACTTTGCCTTTCAGTAGTTAGAGTAATTCCAGGAGTTAACTTCATTTACCAGTCTATTTTAGCAAAATTGTGTTTTATGTACATGGAAAATAACTTTCACTTGGTAAATCTGCACTCATAGCTGCTAAGCAGCCTATAAACAAACACACATTCTAAGATGAGACTCTAATAACTGAGTCTAATTTGTCTTAAGTCCCTGAAGTCCTGTAGTACTTGTCAGATGCCCAGTGGGTGATTCACAGCTTGCTGACTAAAATGAAAAAGAACCCCTGGGTTACTGGAGCTAATAAATAACATGGCATATTTCTGCCATTAAAAGCTGCTGAAGTGCTGTAAGGTAAGAAGGACAAAATCAACTTTTTTATTCTTTATTACTAATGCACAGATTTAATGATTTTGCACTGACACCTCTCACACACAAAGACACCTTTCATTCCTGGAGGCTCTCATGGCTGACTGATCTGATTTACCATAGATCTGTCACTAACCAGCCCTGGGCTGAGTGACATCACTGTTTTGAGAACAAAAAGGACTTCGGTGCAAAAATTGAAAATAGGGTTTTTTTCCTGGTGATTATATAGGGGCAGGGAAGGGAGGGGGGACAGAATTTGCTAAATAGTACATAGAAATTGTGAGGTAATACCTCAATTGTTGCAAAAAATATGTTGATAGGATGATTAGAAAAGAGAAAATGGATACCTCAGAGAGTAAACTCCAGCTATAGTGAAGTATTAGATGAAAATAGAAAGGGACCAGCTGCAGCATTAGACATCTACATTCTTCAGCCTTTATACACAATTATTTCTTATTATAGAAAGTAAATGAGCACTTTGTAAAATGAATACAAGATATTTGTTATTTAGCACATTCTGAAAGACAAGGAAGAACAATCATTTCTAGAAATCTTTGTAATGCTAACATATGCAAAAATAAATTTGATAGGCTTTTCAAACATGCACATTTTTTAGCTTTTGCAAATATGAAAACAAACTTGATGGCCCTTTATTTCTTTATTGCATAGAAGAAAATAACTCCAGTTCTTTTAAGAAAGACTTTATCTTCTCATTAATGTTGCTGCTTCCAAATGTTTGGGGTTTTTTTAATGAAGACACAGATGAGAATTGTTCTACTAGATATATCGAGATATTTATGGGATTAGATTTAGACTGTAGTCTTGCAACTTGTTTGTTTCAACTGCTTTCATTTTTTTGTCATCTTAGAGAAACACTTCATGTACATTTTACTAATCTCTTCTTTTGCTGAGACTCAAAACAGGAGCTGCTAAAGCATCTCACATTTAGTTACCTGAGTTCTCGTGTGTTTTATTGCAACAAAAAATACTGTACATCACAAGAAAATTTTCTAGTTGTAGAAAATGAGAGTTGTACAGTAGATGTGCTCCTTCTGAAAGAATCCAAGAAGAGACAACTGTAGCAGTCTACAAATTGTCTTTCCATTAGGTAGCAAAGCAAAAGCCCAGATGTTTTCCACATGAGAATTCAATTTCCTACCAGCACACCCCTAAGGAAAGGAGTTTCACCCTTAACATCTTATAGACTGTCATTAGGATCCCTTTAGGCTTTAAAAACAGTGAAATGAGAACTCCTTCCTGTTGAGACAACTTTGATGATGAAAGTTAATAACAAAAGACTCTTCCCATAGGGGGTAGAATTGTTCTCCAGAATCTCATCAGCACCCCCTCCACTTGTCATAGGGATGGAAGTTCTGTTATTGCTATTGCTATAATCATATTGTTTACAGATTGTTTGTAAGCACTTGCGGGTGCATTGCCTGCTTCAGCTGGAGGTCAAAGACACTAACTAAATACATCTAGCTGGCTTGGAGGTGTGATTGAACTGCATGAACCCACTGGCTCACTTGAATTTGCCAAACTGAGAGCTGGAGCATGGAGAATCCAGAAGGGCCAGGAGGACCATGTGCAGCTTTGAAATGCCCATCACTCTCAGTGTGTCCCTCAGAGCAGGGCTGGCACAGAGCAGGGCTGGCACAGAGCATGGCTGGCACAGAGCAGGGCTGCAATGCCCCCTCCATCACAGCCTTTTCTCCACAGCTTGTCCTACCTCTCCCACTGTGTCCATCCACCCATGAGCTCCCTCGCCTCACTAAAGGCAGCTCAAGCTTCTTCCTTTCAGCTTCACTCTTTACAGCACAGGAGCCTCTTTGCCATGATTCCTTACTATTTTGCAGCCCCAAACTTGTCTAAGCAGTCCTGTCACACCACAGATTCAATCCTGCTTTCCAAGCACATTCTTGCCACACTTGACTGCTCCTCAGCTGCTTCTGCTCCTCTTTGCTTGTTTCAAGAGCCAACAAAAGAGCTGGTTGAGAGCTCCTGGGCTGATTATCATAGACACTACAAATATTCCAAGCTTAGGTAGAGATTGGCATGGATGGTCCCCACCTGAGGAGATAAGATGATCCTCTGGAGGTATCTACCACTGAAGCAATTTCTTGTCAGCTGGAAAGGCAATCTCAGTATCTTGCTTCCCAAAAAGCTGCAAATGTCACCTAGCAAGAGAAATCAGCCTTCTGCACTGCATATTTCTACTGCTATCCCTTACAAAGCTTACAAGACTAGAGCTTGTGTTATGTCAAATCAATATTTTTCTTGTGAACACAGAAAAAATGCTCTAAATCATTAGTGATTTTTAAAATAAGTTTAATTTCATTTATTATATCAGTTCTTGTGTCTTCTATTACTGACAATATCATAAGACAATTCACTAGATCAGAATGTTGGCTGAGAGAGGAAAGGACTTTATCTTAAAGTGCTACTGACAAGGGACTTGGAACAGCAGCAAATATTTTGACAGTGTCCAGCTTCCCAACAAAGCTTAAAAGAATACCATTAAACTAAGGGATACTTTCCTGTGATATAGTGGAGTTATATTCAACTTTCAGGGCTTAATCCATCAGTGCAAATTCTGAGACAATTTCTCAGGTGTTGTGGACAAAATATTTCTCTAAATAATGTTCAAGTAAATATGAAATAGTTCCTCTATTGTCACCATGAGAAGAGTAACAGTAGCCACAAGAACAGGACAATTTTTTTTCTCCATGGAGTAAATATTATAAAAATCTCTGGCAGCTGTGGAATTAGGTATTTCTAAATGCTTGGCAGATACATGTGCGAAATACTTTTCACTATGTCATCATGAAGAGACATTACTAAATGCACACATGGCTGGGAATTTCCTAATTCCCATTAAGATATCAGGGAATTACCTAATTTTTGTTTGAAAATACAGAGTTTTGGGGGAGGTCACAGACCTGTGTTATGTCACAGGTCTCAACTGTACTGCTAACCATGGATAAAGAGAAGGGAGCAAAGAGTGCTGGGCCTGGAAGGTGTGAGGAACTCTGAGGGGAGTGTGTTTTGGAAGATGGCATGAGCAGAAAGGAAGGACTTTGCTCCACCCCGCAGAGGCCCATGCAAGTCATGCAGAAAAAACAATCCCTTGACTCCTGCACACAACCCTGCTGCAGCCAGCCAGACCTGAAAAGGCATAGCTGGATTTTTAATCTGCACTAATTCCAACTTTGCAAAGGTCTCCTCTGTCTGACTACAGAGCTGAGCAATTTCAATTCTGCTGCTGCTTTTATGCAGGGTTGCCTGGATACCCATCTCATCGAGGATATAGATGATTAAAATGTGGCTGCAATTTGGTGATTTGAAGACTCTGATCTGTCATCTAGATACAGAAATCCTTAGCAAAGAAAAGTGATTTGTTACTTAGACACAGTTATCCACAAGGAAGTTTGTTACAGATTTTTCCCTTATAAACATCCTAAACATGCAGTGAGGTTCAGTGACTTCATGACATTGTGCAAAGCAGAACATTTTTGGGCATGTTGTAGTCCCATACTATGTATCACACATGTGTGACATACAAGCTGATGGCTGCTTCCAGCAGCAGGTAAATTCCTTTCCCAGTGTGAGAACAGCACAGGCTAATCAGCGTGTTCTGAGCCTGTTTTCTCAGGGCTATCACAAGTTCCTCATCTGATAGGATGCTAAGAAAGAAGCCACAAAAAGCACACCAAATTCTAGCCAGATAGGAGAGGCATTGGATTTGCATCTTTCCACATGCTGAGTTCAGAAACCTCTAAATTTCCTTCTTGGTCGGTTTTTGTTGGATGCTGAAAGTCAGGCATCTGAATGAGTTGGTTCCATCTGGTGTAAGTACATATACATCTTCTTTATATACTGCTTTGCTTTTTGTAGAATAACAACATATTTTGCAGTAAAAATGACTGGAACTGGAATCAATAAATTAACGGAGCGCATGTCAGGAATTTAAACCCTGCAGGAAATTATCATAGCATAAAAGAAATAAAGTTTCCATGCAAACAAGACAAAACATGATAAAAATGGTATTTCAAATTTTCCACAACATAAGAAATATTCCTCTGTGCTGGGGGAGGAGGGTGGAGGATGAAAGAGGGAGATATTTAGAAAAGGAAATTCAACACAATGTATAGAAGCCATACATTTTTTTTCCAAAGAAATGACTGCAGAGTCTATTTCTCAATTTTATTTTTAATTGAATTTTTATCTCATATCTATTAAATGTCTCCTGATCCAAAATTTGGCATAATTATTTAATTATTTAGGAAATATTTGGTCTCCAGAAACTGAAATAAAAATAGACTTAATAAGTGCTTCCTGTCAATTTACTTACAGTTTGATGTGAAGAACTTAAAGTTTTGTAATATCTGTGGTTATATAAATAGTATGCTTTTGGGTTTTATTTCTTTTGGAATAATGAGAATATTAAATTAATTTCCTGCAATAGTTAAAATTCTCTGACATCTTCAAAGGATTTTTTTTAAATTATTTAATGGATTTATTTTAGTTTTTTTATTAACTGTAACTTTTTGAAAGCTTTTGAATTTTTTCCCAGCACTCATTTCTGAATTATGGCAAGGCAAATAAAAAGTCCTTCCTATTTCAGTAAATTTTAAGGTATTTTCCTTGCTCCTATGTAATTCAAAAATTCAGAATTGCTGCAAACCAGGTTTTCCAAGGCTACTAGTTTTCTAAAATCATTCAGCAATACCTAAAATATGTGCATTGTTTCAACACATCACTGAAGATATATTTAAGGACATGAAAAAGATTTTGTTCAATTAAGTTTTAATTTCTTTTTTAGGAACAAGGTAGTATAACTCTATTATTTGTATTAGGGAACAGTATAAGATTCAGTTTTTCATTTGTTCATTTCCAGTAATGTAACTTTTGCTTTTTTATAGCTATGTTCTTTCCTTCCAAATAAAATTATCTGAGATATGAAATTGTGCTGAAAGCCCAATTTTGCATCTACCTCATTTGGAAAAAGACCCAGATTCTGCAGCTTCCTGTCACAATCCTCTTCATCCCAGTGTAAGTAGCACCAGTTCTTCTCCTCAGGCAGAGCAACAAGTGAAGGGAAGGACTAATGCCACAGCAAGTCAAGGCAGCAGAGTAACAGAACTCAGTTACCTGCTGGTTTTTGTTTGCTTTCATATAATGTATAATAATCTATTTTTAAAAACTAGATTCGAGAATATATTACTACTATGACTGATGATGTCAAGTGCAAATCTGTATCTGAAAGCCAGGCATCTAAATAAGTTGATTCCTTCTGGTATAAGTACATATACATATCTTTTCTTTATGTACTTAACAGTGTTTGCAAGCTGTACTACAGCAAGACACTGGGAGAATGTACACTTTGTTGCCTTTTAGGAGAGATGGCATAGTTCTTTATTTTAGTTTCAATTAGCTGTACTATTGAGATAAATCTCAGAATATGTTAGGCAAGAAGATGTCAAAGACCTTTAAAAAAAAAAAAACCTCAGGAGAAACCAAATTCATGACACTACATGGCAATGGGACAAAACCTCCTATGCATATGGAACAGCATTTCACATTTATAGACCTTTAGGAGATTTTGACACAGGTGCCCTGATTTCACAACCCCGGCTACAGAAAAAGAGGTGGCATGCAGGGGAAAAGAATACTGTAATGAAGTGAAAGAACAATCTCATTCTTACAGCACTGAGTGATTGGTCTTAGTCAATCTTTGGAAAAATAAATATAGAAAGGTTCAAAGAGGATTAAATCTGCAGTAACTGAGGGTGTCTAAAGTGGCTATGAAATGAACACAAATTTTAATTAATTCAATAGATGAAGAACTGCTTAATAGCATAATTACTTGAATTTATTGCAGATATTTTATAATATGTGTGAAATGAACACTTTAACCCTGAAAATACTGAGATTCATGATTCACTCCTTGTTACTGAATAGATGATTCACTTAATTATTAACAATTATTGTATTCTATTATTATTATTGCTATATTCTATTATCATTATTCTGTAACTTTTAAATATATATGCCATGATTTACATCTCTCAAACCAAGTCTCTTCATTTCTGAAAAAAAAAAAACCCAAAACTATTTACTTTCTAAAAATGCATGTAATGCCTGGGTGATGCTGTGTGGGAGGGTATTATTTCAACTTTAAATTATCCCTCTACTCTTATACAGGAATGGGAATAATGATATGATCATCACATCTTTTGCTGTGAGGTAGTAAAATTTAATTACCATGGAAAACTAAAAAAATAAATATTTTCTAAGTTTAACAACAACAAAAAAAGTGGCATAACTGGGTTCCCATGAGCTATGCTTTACTATAAATTCAGAAAAAATACACGCAGCTATAAATCTCATGCTTCTTCCAGTTTCTGGTTTCTTTTAAATACTGAACATAATCAAAACATCATTGGCTCACAGACTCCTTAAGGTATAATACATTACTTTTTCTTCCTCTTAAATGGGTCAGGAGAATGTCAGAGTCACTATTGCTACTTCATTTCGGTTCATATCCTTGTTCAGTATCATCTGCAGATCCCTGGTTCAGATCAGGCTTTCTCATTGTTGTTGAGGTTGTCAAAATATCAAAAGACATTTTTATTTTCCTGGAAGATCTATCATAACCAATAAATTAATCATGCCATCAGAAGGAACTTTGTTGTTGAACAGCATTTTGTGAACTTAACGAAAGTTTATTTTAGAAGTTTTTCCTGGGGTTTTTGCACAGTTATGATACTACTGGTTTATGATGCAGTTTCTTCCTCTCAAATTATATGCAGAGACTAAACTGCAAGCTTTGAAGATCTGGATCATTGGATGGTTTGGTATATGCAAAGAGAAACAGCTTTCTGAAGGATCAAGGAACTAAAATAAATTAAAGAACACCTGATGTGATAAGTCGGATTTTACCCAGGCTATTTCATCTGTGTTAATCAATAAACCTATTCCCTGCTTTCAAAATGCTTCGAGGGCAGATAAAAGAGATGTTTACCCAGTCACACTTTCAAAAGCACCTAAATGTAACTTTTATTTACCCAGTTGCACTTTTCAAAAGGACCTAAATGTAACTTTAAAAATTGATTAGGTTACATTGAAGAAACATGTATGTTCCATGGATTGAGTGGCAAGGCACATTAACATGTAGAGATGCCTAAACTGAGCAGTAACCCACATGTATCCTCAGAAAGAAAAGCTTTTAGGTAATGCCAACAATGGTTTTGCCTTCCTTTATTTAAAGAACTTGTCCATCTAATAATGGGTGTAGCTCTGTCTCCAAATCTAAATCCAAGAGCTTCTGGAGTTTGGGGAAATGGGAGTGTCTCTATGCACTTTACTGATTACAAGCCTAAAAGTTGTTGGATAGCAACCTATTTTTTTTTTTTTTAATGATGATATCAGTATTAGGTCAAACTATTATTATAATTAATCATCATGGATTTTGAACATTAACAAGTGTTTTGACCTGGCAAACCCATCTTATGGCTGATGTCCAGAAATCTTCAAGTAAATGGGCAATGGATTTTTATCACTGAAAGTGAAAAGCTCAGATCACAATGCCACAGAATAGAACCTCTCAGATGCTTGTGGTTTTAAGCCATAAATAAGATAACTATATATTTATTTCAGTATTATTTCTATGCATTAGAAGCACACAAATTTTAAAAATATAATGCACAAAATTAAAACTGATGAAGTTGCTGACAGAGATGCATTTTAACATGTCATGAACTGAGCTACCAATGTAATAGTGTGGATTTTCCACTGATAATCATGGGCTTCAAATCAGGACTTGCTAACGTCCTACTTGAGAAATTCTAATTTTTAAAAAGACAACAAAAAGGGCCTGAATGATCTCAACCTAAAAATGTGGTTTAACACAGAACTACACATGCTGTATGGATCAAATATCTTAGGTACTTAAAAGTTATTTTCTCTCTTCTTACAGAGCAGCCATAATTCAGGTGAAAATGCTCAAAGGACAACTCAGTTTCCTATGATTCCTGCTCACAAAAGCCCAGAAAGAGGAGCAAGAGAAATCCTTTACTCCTTGGTGGTGATAGATTCACAGAGACACCAAAAACACAGCAGCTAATGACAATTCCTCCCAGAAAATTCCTCTGCATCAGGGAAGTGGTGGTGCATCTCTTTCCTGTTTGGCACAGAGCTCTGATGCAGCAGGAACTACGTCCAGTTAAATAGTATTGCTTCTTAGCTCTAAGCAAGGAAGGTAGGTTTCCACACAAAACTTTCAAACTTAAAATATTCAATATTTTCTGGAGGAAAAAAAAAAAGGTTTCAGTCATCTACTCCACACTTTTTAATAGCAACAGCTGATACATACTCACCTCCTATAAATAGTTTAATTACCAAATAAGTCAAGGATGTTTAAAAAGATCAGCCATAACTTCTTAAATAAAAGACTTCATATATTCAGTTTTTAAAACCAGTTCTCAATCCATTATCATCAAGATTAATCAACTAATATTCGGATATGAGGAAATACTGAAGAGTCATAATTGCACAATGTTAATCAAAGACAGGAAGAGTGATGAGAAAATAAAATAAAGGGAGCAGAGTTTTGTCAGATTTTTTGTCAGGCATTTGTGCATACCAATTTTCATTTGAATATGTGACCTGACTAAGCAAGAGAGGAATGCTTTCAAATTATAAGTCAACAACAGTAATGTAAAAGAATTACCAATTACTTAAAATAAATCCCAAAAAATTGCTTTTGAATGAGTTTTCCACAGAAAAATGTGGACAATCATGCTCTCTCAACACAGGTTACATTAAGTCTCTGACTTTTGCCATCATATTTTAGATCAATTAATATATTTTTATTTCTACTAGAGAAAATCAGATTTCATATTTAGGAGTTAGCAAAGATTTAAATTTTAGAAAAAAACCTCTCCATTTCTTTTCCAATCCATTTTGAAATATTACTGTTATCACACACAGATTTTGAATTATAAGATGAACATTGGAAGTACCTAACAAAGCAGAGCATCTGAGAAAATATGCTTGATGTTGTCCTTGAAGCCTTGATCCAGAAAAGGTAGGGTCAAGGAAGGCAGATTATCTTGCTGAATAAATAAGCCAAATATGACAGCAATTATTCAATATTTCTTCAATAAATCCAAATACTGAAAAAGAACAAGCCCTAAATATATTAATCTTCTGCAAAACAATGAATATATATCATAAAAAAGGAATCCCAATTCTTCCAACTGTTAATAGATTTTGCTCATCTAATTCCAGTACCATTTTTCATATTTTTTATTATATATTTCACCATGGCTTCTTTGCAGGGAGCATTCTCATGTCAGCTGCTTTTATGAAGTATTCTGTTTCACGGACACCTACTCTCCCATCTCAGATCAACTGAGAGTATGAGTAACTTAAAATATTGACAATGAACAAAAATATTGGGATGGACTATCAACGTTTTTCTTATAGCTGGTTTCAGTAATTTTCCTTGGAAGAATGTAAATAACCTACCTGAACATAAAATGTCACCTGACTGGCATTTTCAAGTTCAGAGGAAAATAAATGTTCCTCTGTTTAACAGCAAAATACGAAGTCTGAGATGTACTTTCTACCACATCGCTTTCCTGTAAAATAACTGGAACCATGTTAACCCAAACTTGAGATTCCCACCTCAACTAATCATGAATGTACTTTGAGCTCGTAAATGTGTTCTGTTAGCAGTAGGTTGACTGGGCAGTCTCCGAGCTTTGAATTTTACCTCACCTTGGTGACGGATAAGTTCTGGTATTTTACGTGACATAGTCCCCTAGATGACCAGATCAGAGGCACTGTAAGGATGTTCCACAGCTTCCTGCCAGAGTGCTAACCCATGTTTCCCTCTGAAAGAAACCATCAGCAATGACAATGATGTGTGATTGAGTCCTAGTCTGTCAGGGAAGGGCTGCAGCAAAAACTTCAGCATTTTAGAAGACTGGGCATACCTATTGCCTGTTCTTGGATGGAATTTTTTGCATGCTTAAAGGCAGGTGTTCAAATATTTTGTTGATCTGGCAACTGCAGATAATCATTTTCTGGAATTATCTTCCAAGTTTTTTGAATGACAACCAATAGAGAAATATTTTTTCTGTCCCTGGTTTTTGCTAGTGAAAGTTTTCTTTCTTCTTTGCCATGACTATCTGCTGAACATTTTGTGAAAACAATGCCTAGTTTCTAAATGTTCATACTTTATTCCATTCATTACAGACATTCCAAAATAAAATTCTGGAACTGAAGAGCGCTGTTTCATGGTTTCCATTTCCCAGTTTCTGAGCAGTTCTGTAGCATATTCTTTTGTATGTTCAAAACTAGGCTATCAAAATATAATGCCAATTTTAATCCACAACCATTATTTATATTAGTAGTGAAGGAGGGAAAACATAGTGGTAAATTAATCTTTGTGCAGCAAAGAACTCCTTAAAAAGGTTTTCAGCATGCATAGTAATGAACTATTGCTATCTCTCTGCAACAGACATCTTTAAATAACTATGTCCAAAGTTGTTTAAAATCCTTTTCCTAGAATTTCAGTTTCAGTAATGCAAGGAAGACTGATTCCTCACTTATAAGGCTGATCAACACAAGCCTCCTTTTTTATCTTCTGCTTAATATAGGGAACTCATGAATCAGCTATGACTTTTACATGCCTTCCCTCTGACCTTCCCACAGATAATCATAATAACACTGGGCTGCTGAGAATCAATCAGTTTTCATAAAGGCAGCAGCCTTCAGATTAATCTCATATTATTAATTCTGCAAGTTAAAAAGACAAGCAGAAAGACAAGATGGCTCTCAGTGCTATTTACTTCCCTAAAAATATTTCTTGTGGATAATAAACAAACAAATTTCCAATCTGGTGAAGCTGTAAATTTGCAGCCTTCATGAAAATTAATTTACATGGATGTGACTGTGAGGTTGGGATTGTAAAGATTAGGGAGACTCCTGTAGTTATAATTGCCTGTTCAGTTCATCTGCTGCTCTGTCACTCAAGAGTGGCACAGCTGCATTAACAACTCTAATCATAATCTAATTCTCAGATCAAATTCCCATCTTCAATATATCCTTTAATAAAGCTTCCATACCCCATCTTTTAGCCTTAATTATTGCTTCCTGTCTCCCCTGACAACCAAATTAAAAGGTACATGCAGCACTCCTACAATAAAAAAAAATAGCACAGATACAACTATACTGCAAATTCACACTAACCTTGTGAAGGTTGGATGGCTTGTGATAACTAGATTTTTTACTGATAGTGCAAGCACTAGAAGATAAGAAATACAATTTTATAATCATGTATTGATTTTTCTTTTTTTCCTGCTAATATGGAAAATCACCTGGGCCAGTTTTTAGATTAGCAAGGCAAGAAAAGACAATTTTATAGGAAAACTGTCTAGATACCAACATGTAAACTGTTTTAATTCTTAAACTTGGAGCTCTTGACATGTCAGTTGTTGACAATAGACACTGTACTAGTTAAAGCTAAAACCCTTCCTTTCAAGAGCTAAGACGCCAAGTCAGCAAGATACTTAATCACCCAATTCTTTTGGCATATTGTTGATGTCAAGACAATAAAACTGTTAACATGTTTAAAGTTAGTAAATATCAAAGTACTTTTTGAGCAGGAAACCCTGGCTGATTCAGTGCCTTGTCCATCCAGGATTCTGTTTTGTCTGTTGTACTCTGCCAATGAGGACTTGAATAGGAGAGTTAAACTGTCGTCTATGCCAAAGTAACAAGATGGCATATCCACATTTCTGAGCTAGAAATGTATTTCCCTGAAAGTTTAATAATGGAGTAATGTTATCATGGGTAAATTGGGAAAATGATTAAAAATTTAACAGGGCTGGACATCTATGGGCAACAAAAGAGAAGACAATTTTCAGCGTCAGTAGGGAGAAAAAGTTAATCAATTATCAAAATATTTCAGCTAAGGTAGGCAGGTTTTAAATATAACAGAACACTTTGGTGCTGAGGTGGTTTAAAAATGTAGCCCTGGATTTCAAGGGCAGTAAGAAAAGTCTTCAGGAAATGGTTTCTTAGATAAGAGAGACCTGCAAGAATGCCAAAACTTTAAACATGGTGGATTTTAATTATCCTGATACTGGTATTGATTTGGATAAGAACTGTTTAAGGGCTAAAGAGACAAATGTGTTTGAGAAAGTAGCAAAGGATTTATTTTCCAAGCAATGTGCTGACCAGTTTTAGTGTCTTGGGGCTATCTTAGAACTGAATGGATCTTGAATAAACCAGGATACTGGGGACATTTTAGTATAGGCAATGAATCTGAAACAGAAAGTTCAGAAGAATTAAAAAGGTTTATCATTTTAAAGGATACAGACCTTTGACCCAGAACTCTGACCCAGAAAGGAATGTGTTTAGGATGTCTAAAAGTGAGAAATGAAAAGTGCTGCGTAATATTTTAGGTCAGATCTTAAAATGAAGAGATTTTTTCCTGCACCTAGACTTCTGTTGTCACATACCAAGTTTAAACAAATTATGTGAGACACTCCAATATTTAAAATTCCTTTTGTACTGGATCAAACATTTTTGGTAGTCTTGAAGACTCCCATCACTTTTGCAACTGGTGAAATTTTTGACTTCTCACTAAGCAACAAAAAAATTCTCTTTTTCCTTTGTCTGCATTTTTTGAGACTTGAAGGATGATGCTACTGAAGTGCACTTAAAGAAGAAAACACATAAGAAGATGTAGATACATTACTTTTAAACATTAAACTGAAGTTCATAACTTTAATTTCTTTTGTATTTGGTGGTTTTATGATCTCCCAGGTCTTGCCAGACCTGAAGCTGTCATGCTGTACCAGGGTCAGTAATTGTCAAAGGTCTTTTACAAATCTTTATAAAATCCTAAGCCCTCTCTTTCCATAACATTTACTTGATGGCAGTATTTACCATACAGTTTCTTCCATCCTTTTAATGTATTTATCTTTACAAGACTTTGTGGATACAGGACTTTGCTACTATTCCCACCTTTTGTTTTGAAAACAGAAACAAGCAAAAAAAGGAGATGTGATTAATCTCCACTTGTCAAGAAGCAGAGCAGTTTTGGAGGAGTCTATAAAGTCTCTTAATGATCAATGGAGACCAGTTGCCTTCAGAGGGCAACTCCAATTATCACACAATAGCACTCGAGATGAGCCACTGGAGAGAGCTCTGGAGTCCCTTGGGGTTGGAACACTTCTGTATTCCAGCACTGGATCCAGTGTTCCAGAGCTAAGCAACAGCAGCCTGTGCAACCCACTGTGATCCATCACTGAGTGCTGGAGTGAGAGCTGCACTGTCCCTTTCACTGCTTGGGAAGCTTAATCAGGGTGGGATGGGGAAGGGAGAACAGGGGCTTTTCTGAACACTGAAGAATTACACCTTATAATTTTTCCTGTAAAAGCAAATGCTAATCTTTTTGTCCTTAATGTGGTTCAGTTGGAACTCTGTGTATTCATAAAAACCAAGAAGAATTAGCTGAAGACCAATGTCAGAACAGTAAGGGGACTTTCTCTGGGCTCAGTATCAGATTTTTCCCTCTGCCAGCTAGAGGTTGAATTTAAAGGAATTTCCCAGTCTGAGAGATTGATATCCTTAGGACAAAATATTGGCCATTCTGACATGAAAGGCTAAACATATTTTTTCTTTTTTTAGATAAATTCTTTGGCTCAGAGAAATACTTAGAGCTGAAACTTTCTTTGAAATCAGCTTTACATTTTGCTGAAACAACATTTTTTAAAGAAATATATAAGTGTCTGAATAACTCCTTAAAAGCTCTGCTCTATAAATTTGATATTAAAGCTACACTTGCAACTACAGGAACTATTGGATGCTTCAAAAGTTTAGGGCAAAGAGGTATGGTTCAGTACCCAGAATGCAAAAGGCTTATCTGTACTACCCACATTTCTTGTGTTAGCAAAATCAGAGTAGAAATTCTGTGAGAAAAGTCTTTTATCAAGGTTTCTGACACTCATTGTTCTGTTGTTTATCTTTTTTGCTCTTTTTCCTTGGGATTTTTACTTGGGAATGGTACAGAGGAGATTTATTCACATATGTATAAGGGTTTGGCTCTGTGAGAACTAAAAGATGTGGGGGTTTTATCTTTTCACCTCTGCAACCTCACCAACTTCCTACCCTGTAAAAGCCTGAAAGAGTGTCTATAGTGTTCTTATACCTATTAGGACAGACAGACATCCTCCCTGGCTCCAGGTCCTTCCTGATCTTTCTCAGCCTCCAGCTAAACTTGAAAAAGACGTTTTCCTGTTGGTCACAGCAGGTGAAGTCACACCAGGTAGCACAAGTTTGGAACAACTGTGCCAATACAGACAGTGAGGTAAGCTCTGTGCAAAATTTCAAATGCAAATAATCAATGAATTTATACTTTATCACTCACCCTCAAGGGTTATTGATCTAAGAAAAGAGGGAAAACACCTATTTATGTGAGAGGCTCTCACTACCTACATGTCTATCCATAAGCACAGAAATAAAGAAAATAACAGTATTTTCGACTGTGAATCCTTTAAGACTTTGGAATTAATAGCTAAAAGATACCTGTAGAGAGCTTTGGCACTTCTGAACATATCCACATGGCCATGTTTGTAGGCATAGAGCACCTAACTGATAGAAACTATCAATAAGCATATCTTGCATGCAGGCAAGGAATGGGGCAATCTAAGAGCCCTTCAGTCTACATTCTGTACAGTCTACACTCTTTCCCAGATCCAGTGCCCCCTCTGTGTCTGGAAAACTTCATACTCTAGAAGCTGCATACATATTGCTGAGCCTGTAATTCCTTGTCTTGCTTTGAACTTAACATTTCCTTGTTAGCAATGACCACTCTGAATGTCCTATTAACATTATATTTCACAAAGGAACAAGTGTCAACACAGATAAAGAAACTTGCTAAAAGTTTTAAGAAAATAAGTTATACTACTTCAGTTTTGATTTTACTATTTATTTTCTCTGCTTCCATTAAGCAACATCTATACATTTCCTCCTTATTGCCCTACTTTTTGCATTTTTATGTTATAAAATGAAGCAGAGTTCAGAGCCACAGATTTGAGACAGGTTTGGTTTTTCACTGCTGTCTTCTGGTTGCAGATTTTCCCTGCTTCAGGAGGGTGGAGGGCAAGTGTTCCTACATAAACTTACTTAAGCTTAGCTTCCTTATTGTTTAGCTATTCTCCTGAAAAGCTACAGGTATCAACCCAGTGTTCCTCAGGTTGAAAAGCTCTGTGTAAATTTCAAGGCCTTCTAAAGTATTACACAAATTATCAGAGAAATAATTTGTGTTTCAGAGTCAGAGGAAAGTCCTCCTTTCTTAAGTTGTTCCTGTGTATCCATGGATGTGGGTGCTTGGTAAGCTCCTGCTGGGAATCCTCACCCACCTGGCCAAGCTGGAACCCTTGTAACCAGAGCTGGAGCCCAGGAAAGGTCGTGTCCAGTGACTGGTCACTGGAGGGCCATGGCAAGCACCTCTCAGTACAACATCTGGCAGCCTGGCTGAGGTGTGGAACCAGGTACATGAGCCCATGTATTTAAGTAAGCAAATGACTTCATCCACTCGATGGGAATAATCAAATGATGAATTTGTCAATGCCTTTAGAAAATAATTGCATAAAAAAAAAAAAATAAATAGGAGCCATTCTTGGTGTGAGACCAAGGATTCATGACCTGTAAGATTTAAAACATCTCAGAAGCCAATTTTAAATGACCCAGGCAACAGAAAGTGACCCCTCACTAAGTTCCCAAGTTCTCATATAGTTATTTTTCTTTGCTTATTTTATTTTTAAAATATTTCATGCTTCTTTTGCTCTGTTTGTGAAGGTGGTTTATTCCTCTAGTCTCTTCATGTTCTTTCTGCAATGAGTTGTCCCAGTTGGTGCATCCCCAGCTAATTGCATATTGTTTTTATTCAATTAGAGTTAATTTTTGCCTGGGATTAAGGCTTTCTTCTAGCATGAACTGCATCCAAAGGAAAATAAACTACTTGTCTTCAGGTGCTATTATTACAGAACATATGTTTTGCATTGTGACAGGGTTTATTTACAGTTCCCTCATACACTGAATGTCCTGATGATAGATCAATAAAAGGATGTCCTCCTGCACCTGATTATTTCTGTTTTGATAACAATATTTTACTTCTCTGCACTTGAAAAAGCATTGTTTGCATTCATGTTCTAGGAGGTAGGTGTATATTCAATAGCTGCCTGGTAGTTCTATAAGCCTATGCTAAAATATGATACTCTTTCTTTTTGAACTTAAACCCTTGTCCTCTTCATTCTGTCATTTTCAATAAACCACCCATAGTCTGCCTTGTTTGCCAGTGAATAAAAATGTGTGGTTCAATTACAGGAGCTGATGCTGTGAAGGTTAAATCACTCCACTGTGTCTCTTCTCCTCTGTGCAAGGAAAGATTTTGATTAACCAAATCTTTCACATTAACAATGATACTCTATGTTGAGTATAACATCTTGGAATGAAAATGAGCATTTGGATTCCCATATTTAATCTTTGTAGCATTATAATGTTAAGGTTTCATAATTTTTTCAAACACACATAGCCACAATTATTACTTTAGAGAATAATCCCATGTCTATAGCCTTGATTCCCTAAGTTTACAAATGAGTGTTATGCTTAAAATGGTTTCCATGCTGAGGTGTGAAAGGTGGCATTTTCTTATAATAGTATTTACTCTTCTCAATACTAGTTTCTGAATGTAAATTAATATTATCCCTTTAAATAATTCTTTCCAGAGCTCTTTTCCCCCCTATATTTTATATCAGAAAATTTGTCAAGGGAAGTTCATTCAGGAATTATTAGGTATACAATCACCAACCCTATTGTAGCAGCCTAATTATTTTTAGATTATTCAAACCAGTTTTTGACACCTCCTTTACTTCGCAGTCCCTCAGTGTAAAAGACAAACAAAGGCTATAATTGCAGATGCATGTTTAAGCCTCAGTGAGGTCCTATTCCATGACTATGTCATGCCATGTATATTTCTAAAGCATGGCTCCAATGAGGAGAAGCATGTGAAAATAATTTTTCTTGTGATTTTGGGCAGTACACAAATGTAATGATTGTGAATGTCTGTAGTCCATTTTTCACTTTTCATGTATTCAGATTTGTACTTTTTGCACAGATGACCTCAAGTAGCAACCCTCCAGAACTCTCTTTTACTCATCCTTGGCTTTTTATCTAAAAAAAGGATCTGTCTATCTTTTTGTCTGTGACAATTGTTTCCTGTGTGGATATTAGTAATGGAAATAGACCTCTCTTTCAGTGACTTGAGCTTTGCCCCAGCACACAGGAGGTAAGCAATGCAATCTTATTCAGTTTCTGCAAGCTGCTTTTGAACACTGTGGTCTGCCCCATATATTTGTCAGTTCTGCCTAGTGTTTCTTTTAAATGTCTAATTTTTTCATAATTACTTTGGCTATTTCATTCTTTTGTCTTCCCTGCATTTTCAAGACTTGGAATTTCATAATTACGTTTCTAGCATAAATCAGCTAAAGAAAACTGTGTTATTGCCTTACAGAAAGTGCAGTGTAGGGCAAGGCAGATGAAACTGAGTCTGAACAGTAGATTCGATGCAGCAGATTTACTGTAAATCATGTGCAAAGATTAAGGACTGCAGAGGTGTTGTTTAAATCAATAAAATGCTCTATAGCAAGAGGAAGGACAGTGCAACAGTACCATTCAATATGAGGTCATACTGCTGTTCAGATACTCCTTAACTTCACCAAAGAAAAGACTTAATAGTAAATAACCAAACTTATATCTCATTTGTGTAATAAATAAAGGGCACTCTGAAGGTTGATACCTCCATGCCCAATCTTTTTTCCCATTATTTAAACTCTCTAAATTCAGATTTCTTCAAAATAAACTTTCCTTAATTTTTGTCCCTCTTCTGCTTATTTTTTCTCTTTAGAGGAAGAATGGAAGAGCTGGTGATGGCCCAGGTTTCATGAAAATCTATGAAATTCACATATAAAAAAGACAAAAAGGATATAAAATCCAGCATCTTCCACCCTCAACTTTTTAAGATATATACTACAAATAAAACCAAGAAAAATTTATTTGGGGTTAAGGAAAATGCTTCAGCACTATCCTTCTTATCCTTCTCCCAAAGCAGATTCTTTGGGTGCACAGTGGATGCAGCTGCATCAAAGTTTGAAGCACTACCTGTATTATTTCATTAGTCAGTGCAAGATTTAGATTTTTCTCTGTACTACACAAGCCATGTGTTTTGCCATATGCAAAACTGAACTTGCAGAACTATGTTGTTATTTGTTTATCTTACAGTTATTTCCAAAATCCACAAACATAGTCCTTGTCTGTGGTTTGATGAGATCCAGAGCTTTTCTTGCCTGGTACCGAAGTATAGCTTGGAGGGAAAATAAAGGCTCATAGCATCAAACACTGCCAGGAATCCAGCACCACTAGTTTTAAGAAGAAAATGTTCCTGACAAACAATGGAAGTACTTAGCTGCTGATATCTTGGAGGAGAATGGGGCTCCTGAGGGTCAGCTGAGCTGTCTGACCCGCTAGGCAAGCTTTTCCTGAGCAGAGCCATGTACCTTGGCTGCAGGACTGATGTCCCCATGTCTGTGGCTGTGTTCAGGGGTGGGTGATGAATTGGAAAGGAACCAAAGCCCCCCCCTCCACTGTTCATCTGCAAGCCAAGCCACTGTACTCAAGATCACAGCCAGTTCTGTCATCTTAAGAAATGACACAAGAACTGTTTATTTCTCTAGTATTTTAAATTTGGGGGAGGGTGGTTTTGGTTGGGTTTTTTTTGTTGGGGGGTGTTGGTGTTTTTGGTGTTCTTGTTGGTTTTTTGTTTTCTGTGCACAGAAACTTTTTTTTGTAGACTGGAGAATATTTCTTCTCCTTCTGGAGAAAACTAGACATAAATGGCTTTAAGGCAATGCTGCCAACATTTATGGATATCCTGCAGCTCCCAGAATATTACCCACTGTGTTCATAATGTCACTTGTACAAACATACTACCCACGAGTACATTTTCAGTAGTGTAAATCAATTTAGAGACTCACTGTGCATTTATGTAAAGCCCAGTTCATATAGGAGGAGCTATAAACACTTGTCTCAGTTTCATCACAGCACAACAGTTTTGTTCCCTGGGATGCTCATTTTCCTTAGGCCTTCCACATAATACTGAACAAGTGAAAATCCTGTCAGTATGTTGTTGCCTTGCCCTTTCCTGGAACTGTCAGATTTGTACTTCATTAACAGTCAACAGGGTGTTATTGTTTTCAAGTAAAAGAAATATCAAATCTGTTTGACACTGCAGGATATGACCCATTGCTTTAATTAGCATTTTTTGCAGACTAGAATCTGAAATACTGAAGAGATGCATTTTCTTTATTTCATTGTAAATACAAATAAAAATCAGTTTTCATGCTATTTGGAAATTAATTAAGCAATTTTATACTGGTATACAACACTTGTATAGTGTTGCAGAAATTTGTAAACTAATATGATCATTTTAACTTGCCTTCCAAATGGTAGCAAAAAAATTAGCTTTCTGAAATATATAAACTAAGTAGAATGAAAAAGGACAATTTTATGTAGATCCTGTCAAGATATTCCCAGAACAAAAAAATATTAATAACTCAGGAATTCTAAGCAGCTTGCAAAATCTTCTGCTGTTTTGCATTAACAAAGCCAGGTTTAACATTGACATGAGAGCAGAGATGAAATCAGTGGGACATGCCATGTTATCATCTCTCAGCTCTCCTGAAGACATCAAATATAACTCATTTATTATATATCCCATCATAACACAGATTTAAGAAGTTGTTAACCTGCTTGCTAGTGGCCTTCTGTTACAATGCTCAGCTGAACTGGTCCACTTGCTGCTCCTAAACAGGCACCTGCATCCTTATTCAGCTGCAGCATCTTGGTTATTATCTCAAACTCTGTGAGAGGGTGTGGAGAGGTGTCATTGTTTTGTCTCAGCAGAGATGGTGGAGAGGTTATACTGTCTTTTTTGTCATTGTGTTTAATTTAAGCTGAAGTAATAAACCTTGTCAGGATCCCTTTATTTATATTCTAATTCTGCCTATTGAAAAATACATCTTCAGACAGGAAACTATTTCCCAAAAAACAAATTAAGAAAAGTGTAATGATTCTGATCTTGTGATGATGTAGCCTTTAGTGAGCAAACTAATTGCACCGCCCTGATCATGTATTTTCTTGTAGGCAGGTGGGGGACATTTGCAATATCCATCAGCCTCTGTCTTCAGTATTGTCTTTATTCATGTTCTGCCATGCAAAATATGTTTTCTGTTCTGGGGTGGCATATTGTGACATGCTGCCAAATATTGTCAATCCAAAGAAAGGGATAAATTCTGGGCTAATGGATATTGCGTCCCACTGAGGTAGCATCCATTAAATGCCCAAATTATTTATATTTTTGTTAATAATGGCTTTAGTAACTTGTCAGCCTGGTGTTTTCTGAGAAAAGATTTAGTCCTCAAAATGAGGTTGCTCTTATTACCTCTAAGTATTCATATAAGTAGAATTACACAGAGCAATAGGTACCAGTAAACTGTTGATTTTGCCCATCTCCTTGTAATTTTTTACAGTTTGCATCATTGTTTACCTGAAGTCCCTGCTGAGATCCTTCATATCTTTCACATTTTTAGTGACTAGTTATATAGTCCTCTTTTCCTTATGGCGACTGATATTTTCTAAATACTAACTGCTAAATCCAGGATGCTTTTCACCATTAGAGACAGCTTCAAAAATACAGCCTGTAGTTCTAGCCTTTTTGATTTTGTAAAATGCTGTTTGGAACTGGGTAAAAGCTGTTTCATAATGGCCACAATGATTGATGAGGTGAAAAACCTCCAGAATTCAAAATCAGGCCATAAATACCTGCTTTTAACATATATGAAAAGATAATTGCAGCATCTGATGTGTCCATAATTCCTAACAGATTTTCAAGAAGGAATTTTAGGAGGTTCTTAGTTGTAAAATGACACAGTGAAGTTTTTCCTATGCTATTTATTGAAAAATGTATTTGTCTTAACATATCACAAAAGTACTTTCGAGAAGGTCCAAAAAGCTAAGATGACAAGTGTTTGAATTTATTAGAATAAACAAGAATCATTTTTAAAAACTTGTTTTGTTACTGATTGTAGGAGAGTCACTGAGATTTCCTTATAAAATAGCTAATATTTTGAGATTTTTTATGTATTTTACTTTGAGAAGATCAGTTAATTTTTTTTTGGTTGGCAATAATAATGACTGTTGAGTAACATTACCCATGCTACCCATCTCACTAGCCTGGGGAACCCAAAATACATTTTAGAGGTATTTATTTGCAAGCTTCTACTTTCTAGTTTCTGTGATGCCTGAGCCAGGCCTTTGCTGTAAACTGACACAACTCCAGTGAAGCTGTGTGTGTCTTTCTGTCAGCTGGTGACCCACACTGTGTTTATTTCAATCTACTTTAAGCCAGATCTTGGAGCAAGACTATAAATATTGCAAACTGAGCAAGCAGTACCACATTCTGCATAAACACATACACACACACACACACACAAACTTCATGCATTAAACTTTTATGCCTCCAAAGATCACTCTGAAGTCTCTTATGAGGCTTTCTGGATGTTTCCACTACCAAATTAGCACAGTGGCCGTGGATGGCAGCCACTCTCCCTCAGAGTTCAGTGTCAGCCTGTGTCACTGCCCATGCAGCAGAGCATGTTGAGTGCTCCTCCAGTAAGCTGGATGATGAACTGGAAATGCCATTTCAGATAAGCATCCAAAAGTTCCAGATGCAGGCTCAGCCTGGGAGCAGGTGACTGTTCCAGTACAAGCCTGGAGCAGGTGCAGGTGGCTGTGGGTAAAGGGGAGTGTCAGGGAGCTGCTTGGAGATGTGGTCCCTGAGGAAAAGGACCTCAGCCCAGCTGACCACAGCCCTGTCCCACAGTGTGTGAGGAAAGCAGGCATGGGAGCAGCCCTGGAGCATTGTTTAGAACTGCCTTGTCCTGCTGCTCCTTCTTCACCAACACAGTCATTGCTGAGCATCTTGATGGGTGTTTATGCTCACACCTAAGAAATGGCCATGAAGAGGAGATGGACAGCCCTGTAAAAACCTGCATTGGTCAGACCTGATAAAAGGAGTCAGGGAGTTATCTCATTGCAGGTGTTGCTGCAACGAAAATCAGGCTCATCTGTAGGTTCCAGCTAGAGGAGGTCCCTGCAAAGCCAGTGGTCTTGGTAGCCACTTAAGGGGATGTTCTGCCCCTGCTCTATGCAGAAATACCCAAGAGGACAGAGGCCTGGATATCTTTCTTCCTGCTTGGATAATGATCAAGCAGCAGTAAAGCAACAGAGTCCAGGGTTTTCAACTGACAACAGACTATTTATAAAAGAATGGCATAAGGGGTCAAAGAAAGATAAAACTCCCTCAGGACCAGAAGGCATAGGGGGTAAATGTTCTGTTCTACTTAGCCACTGAAACATTACACCTGCTTTTGAGGAGACAATTTTAACAAAAACTGTATAAAAACATTTCAAAATCCAGGATCAGGTAGAAAGAAAAATGTAAAGAAAATATTATTTTAATTGCTAGAAATAGAGAATACAGGAAGAGAGAGAGATTTAAAAATGTTTCTAAGAGAGACTGAAATTACAATCTCTTACTATGTGTAATATTTGTCTTGAATTTTTTGTGTATTCTGTTGTTTTCTACCCATAATAATTATTAGACAGTA
Source organism: Rhipidura dahli (assembly GCA_013399225.1). Classification (NCBI taxonomy): domain Eukaryota; kingdom Metazoa; phylum Chordata; class Aves; order Passeriformes; family Rhipiduridae; genus Rhipidura; species Rhipidura dahli. Next base: position 131,074 of record VXAC01001101.1, on the reverse strand, counting down.
AACATCAAATAAGAGGCATTTTTAATATGCTATTTTCATATTAAATTCCATAAAATCTAGGGTTTTTATCCTTAAGGCTTGGTCTTTCATAGAGCTTGATTTTAGACTTACATAATTTATGGAGATTGCAAATTAAAATTATTTTAAAATTTTCACTTTATTTTAAATCTGAATAGACTATGTTTTCTCTTTCTTCTCTCTCTTCTTCCTATTTTGTATTTGGGGTTTTGGGGTTTTTCTGGGGGTGGGGAAGGTGTCTGTGGGGTTGTTTTTGGCCAAATCAACTCTGTTCAGAATTTATCAAGTTTCCAGGAAGAACAAGCTTGCTTCATTGACTTTGTAGATAAAAATACTAGAATAAGCAGTTATAGAAAATACTAGAAATAGTATTAAATTGATTGTCTAATCTTTTACATCAAAATTAAGGAGAAACCCTATTTTAAACTACAGAGAATCAATAACACCTGTAAAGGCCCAGCAATGTACAACATCTGTTTCCTACAATGCCTGAGATTATTCACTTCCCAGGTTTACTGATAAAACCAGCCAAACCAGGCTGTTTTGTTCAGTTCCTAAGACAAGTGGTCTGGCTAGACCTGACCTATATATTTAAGTTGCTTTTACTTTTGAGGACTTATTTGTGCTGCTATATACCTCATTTCTTAATTTCCCATTTGAATATTTTTACATAAAACAGAAGTTTTACTAAGGTATCTGATCTTAAAGTAAAATGCAGCTCCCTGGATGTGGTACCTAGAGCCATTTGACACGAGCTCAGGTTCTGAGACACACATGGAGCTCTGCTACATGTGCTACTACAGTTAAATACAGAAGAGTTGCAGCTGAAATCACTCCTCTCTGGGGAGGGGGAGCAGCAGGAAAACCCTGAATGCCAATTCCCAGTTGGTTTGTAGCAGAGCCAGCACAGAGGGGATCAGCTGAATATTTAGTTGCCAAAATCTTGTAAGTCTTGCTTGCAATTGTCTGGACTGACCACTTTGTAGGACACAGCTTTGGAGAAGGCATCACTAATACAAAAATATTACAGGTTTGTAGTGTTTTCCAGGTCTTTATTTTAGCAAACACTTTGAAGAAGTGTAAACAAAAGAAGTTTTCAGCAACTCTTTGTGAAGAATTTCTAATTCTTTTACTACTCCTCTTAAAAAGCTCTCCAAGCACCTTCACCCTGAAGCAAGCACACAAAAATGCAGCCCAGATTTTCCATTTGGAAAACAATTGGAAGACTGTAACAATCAATTGCAGTCTTAACTTCAGGCGTTGCTACCAGTCCCCCCTAATTAACAAGAGGCATCACTCCTGACCTGCTGTCACATGAAAAATCAGAATACAGTACAAAATCCCCAATAAACTGTTTCTCTCAGTGGAATAAACAGAGAAGGGGGAGCAGAGCTGAGCTGGGGTTAGACATGGGAAGAATTGTTAATTCCATGTTGAGAATTAAAGATCATTTTATTTACGGCAGGGTGTGTAACATCTTTACACTCCTTCTGTTGACTGGCGTTTTAACCACAAAAAATGCCACTGCGCTCCCTCTACCATGCTGCAAGGCTCAGGAATGCTGTCACATGAGAATCTCTTGTTTGCAGTTTCCCTGTCTGGCAGGTGGTGAAAGAAATGTATAGATTACACATCTTTGGCCAAAATTGATTTTAATAGTAAGTGAAGTGTTTCTTTCCTATTACATGTGTTTTCATGCTGAAAGCCATTGTTTATTGCTGAAAACAGAAGGTTGTTTACTCCATAAATAACTGTGTTCTGAACTATAATCTCACAACCTATAATTTTTTTCCAGAATCAGAGAAATAATTAAAAATACATACATAATTTACAGCTAAATCAGATGTGATCTACACTTAGGTCTCCAAAAGAATTTACATAAGGAAAAGGAAGTACCAGTAAATCCTCTTGTTGGAACACCTGAATGTCCTGAGTACAACCAGGACCCATTACAGTCAGCAGCACACACCCACATACTGTAGGAGGTGATTTTCAAATAACAGAGATTATATTATGCATGAACAGGACCACCAAAGTTCAAAAATTATGGCTTTCCACTAAGGTCATACTGAAATCCTTATGCAACTGATTTTGATTTGCATATAGAGAAACCTAACCAGAATTACATGATGTAAAACCTGATATTGTCTGTTGTCTTCTTTAAAAAGGCAACTGAAAAGTTAAGAAAACTTGATAACAAGGAGAGGAAAATAAATGAAACTTTCCTGAATTACAATGACAACATGTGTTCTCTTTTCTCAGCTGTCCATTCTGCACCATGTCCTTTGCTTTGGAGAAAATTGCATTAAAATGAAAGAACTACTTGTTCCAGAAACAGTATCTTGATATATTGCAGTAAAAAATACTATTACTTTGCTACTTAGCAGGAGCAGCCATCAGAACATTATAGGTGATCTTCTTGTTGGCTGAGTATAAGCTTAACATGATATGTTTAGTCTCTTGCAGAGGGAAGAGATATGTGCAATTCACCAGTCTGTCAGTAATTGTTTTTCAGGTACCTATATCCTGTTCCCCAGAGTACATCTGTCTCCAGAGTTCTTTAATTGTAAATAAACTTCATTCTTTCTTTCCTGCCCCAAAATATCAGTTGTTGCTGGATTAAGAAAATACACAATCTCCCTCAAAATATTAAGCACTTGAGCATCAAGTGCAAAAAAAAAAAAAAAAAGCAACATAAAATAGAATATTTACACCTTGAAACACTTCTATTATAGTATTTTGCCTTATTAAACAATCTTGGAATTTGATGGGAGGATCTCTGATGGTGGCAAATAGGCACCCAAAGATTCTGTGCCTGTGTATACATCTCAAATCTATCAAAGCATTTTTTATAACAAATATCTGGTTTCAAGGGCCAGATCATCTTTACTGATGATCATCGCTGAGCCCTCCCACATTGTTGCATAGCATGGGGTACAGGAAAGGTGACAGGCATTATCCAATCTAGCAAAACCTTAGAAAAGGTAGCAGGCAAGTAAAGTTGTACCTGTAAAGTGGAATGATCAGGCAGTAAACATGGTTCAGATTACCTGGAATATTCTTGGATTTCCAGGTAAAAATATTTAAACAGCTCTAAAATTAAGAGAATAAATAAACCAATTGTCAGATTAGGGATTGCCCAATTTTGCAAATTTAAAAGTACAGTGACCATAGAGTTACAGTGAGATCAATGGGCAGAATAGTTGGGGTAAACTGATTCACTTAAAAGTGATTATCCATGCTGAATACTGTGGAACGTAGAAAAATTGAATCTTTTTAGGTTGGAAAAGACCTCTGACACCCAAAGTGTTAATGCAGCACTGCCAAGCTCACAACTAAACCACATTTTTAAGAGCCACATCTACAAGTCTTTTAAATACCTCCAGGGATGGCATCTCATCCACTTCTCTGGGCAGCCTGCTCCAGTGTATGACAAAACGTGCAGCAAAAATATTTTTCCTAATATACAATTGAAACACCCTTGGCACAACTTGAAACCATTTTCTCAAGGCTTGTTCCTTGTGAACAGGAAATATCCCAGACACTTTTTGTCCCAGGATCTTGTTTTCACCTTTGGCACTTCTCCTGTGATCAGACACCACCCCCCTGAGCAAAAGGATACTCTGCAGCTCCCTGCAAAGGGCTCACACTCACAGTGGCACCCCAAAGGTGGAGAACACATCATCTGTAGAAATGACTAGCAAATTTTCTCTGTTGGGTATTTGTAAATTGTTATTTTCTGAAGCTCATAACTCATCCAAACACAGAATTCTCATGACAAAACTCATAGAGGTTTCCTCTGGCTTTTGTACCATCCGATAAATCACTGAGCACTTCTGTCACCCATTCTCTGAAGTGACTGTATTATTTTTGCTAAAACTAATACAAATTTTTTCAGGCAAAACCTGAAGACATCTAGCACTGAAGTATTTTGAAAAAAAAAAAAAGCATTAAAGTGTAATAATTATAAGTACCTTAATCAGGGCCTAATAAGGGCAATTTGGGGCCTTCTTAATTGACATCTTTAATACATAATAACTCAAGGCAGAATAAAAAAAGACCGATCTTAAGTGATCTTAAGAATAAAAGGAGTTAGGAAAGAAAAAGAAATTTGAAGAACATTTTGAAATTTGAATTAAAACACATTTTAATGACAGTTCCCATCCTTTATCAACTGATTTCCCTGGTCTCGAAGTAGGTGGTTTTTTCACTGCTAAATTTTTTAAATTAAATAAATTAAAAAAAAAAAAACCTGAAACTACAAGGTTATTATTCTTCCTCAATATAACAAACAGTGCAAAATTCCATAAATAAATGAAAATATTTGAATTCTGGGCACAAAAGAAATCAGAACAAAATGCAGTGAAAGCTGCATTTTAATTTGTTCCCTCTTTATCTAGGGAGAACCTTTCAAGGTCGTTTGCAATTAGAAAAGCTTTGAACTCTTTTGTTGAGGGAGAGAAAAAAAAAAAGGAAATGATTACCTCAGCAGCAATTTGAAAAGACTGTGTAATGCATTTGAGTTGAAGAAGGACTTATCTTGAACCATCATTCCAGATCCACATCTTTGGATCTAGTTATCATTTAACAGACAAAGAATTAATTGACTTGCCATCACAGCATGAGAAAACTCTAGTTCTGCTCTTCAAATGCTTTTAGTCTGATCTTGAGGAAGTTATTTAGGGGAGCATCTAAATGTGATTTAGGTGTCTCAACACCTATGAGGGCAAAAGGACCAGATACTGAAATGTGCATGAATTACTAGGGAAGCAGATAGTTGCTTTCTAGGAGTTAAGGGTGAAAAGCAGGCCTGAAAAGCAGAAACCTCACAAAGTCCCTCTCAGCATGGTTTGATATCAACACATAATTGTAAAAATTCATGCCAATAGCAAAAGGAAATAAAACCCCTAAATTGTGCAAAGATTTGGAAAACAAATATATTGCTACTTTTCTAAATGTGTCTTTTACAGTGTAAAAAATAATGAATACATAGAAGTAGAGAAGATGGTTAAATCCAATTGAAAAATGTACTTTAAACTAGGCATATTGTTAATTATCAAGGGCCTACATTGGCCCAGAGTATAGCAATGATTTAAGTCCATGATGATAACCTGTCCATGATGATAACATAGCCCTGCTGTGTGTTTCATGGGGCAGCAAAGCCCTGCAAACATGCAGAGCCACATCCTTGGAGCCAACAGGAGCTCAGCTCCTGCCAGGCTGGGCTGGGCAAACCCTGCCCACCCATCTCAGGGAATGCAAAATTCAGGGGTGCCAACAAAGGAGTGGGTTGAGAGGAGCATTAAGAATAAAGATGCATATCACAGTCTGAGAACAGGGAGAGGTACAGTGTAATGCCTTGAGCTTTGCTTTTTCTTTCCTTTCAGAGGTGTTTTTCTAGGGTTGGTTTATATTTTAGGAGTGAAATAGGCAAGCCTGATTTGCATATCACTGTTTATCACTGCAGATCCTCTGCAGAAACTTAGAAAAACCCTGAGAAGCCCTAGGAATGTCTGTTCTCAGCCACAGCAAGCCCCTAAATGCTGTACAGATGTCCATTATGTGCAGAAATATCAAATGTATTTTTTTCAAAGGTTCCAATTTTTGTTACTGTCACTGTGTGTGGTGGGTTAAATGTAGCTGCACACGAGGTGCCCACCAACACCCTGAACCCTCCTCAGCTGGACAGGGGGCAGAAAATGTAGTGAAAGGTTCATGGGACATAAGGACAAGACAAGATCACTTACTAACAATTATCATCATGGGTAAAACAGACTTGACTTGGGGAAAATTAAGGTACTACCAATCAAATAAAATCAAAGTAGGGTAAAGAGAAACAACCCAAAACTTTAAAAACCTTCTCTCCACTCCGTCCTTCCTCCCTGGCTTAACTTCACTCCCAAATTCTGTCCCTCCTCCCCACCAGCAGCGTGGGAGATGGGGAGTGGGATCCCCCACAACAGACACTTCTCCATGAACTTCTCCAGTGTGAGTCCTTCCCACAGGCTGCAGTTCTTCATTAACTGCTCCAGTGTGGGTCCTTTCCATGGGGCCACCAGTTCTGCCAGCAAACCTGCCCCATTGTAGGCTCCATGAGGCTCCACAGGTCTTGCTGGGAGCCTGCTCCAGTGCAGGCTTTCCATGGGGTCACAGCCTCCTTCAGGCATCCCTCTGCTCCCCCATGGGATCCTCCACTGGATGCATGTGGATCTTTCTATAAATATTTGAGAAAAACCACATGTATGTGTCATTTTGTGTGCTAAATGAAACCACTGTGCAATAGACCTAGCTTAAACCTTCTTAAGACAATTTTTGACAAAACATAAAATTTCAGAGTTTCTAGTTTCTGTGCCACATTTTGACACTTCAGTACAAAATTAGAATTTTTTTCATATAACTTTTCAATGGCAAAATGAAGTAACACTGACGTATTTTAACATTGACATTAACAGGAGGTTCTGCAGAAAGCCTTTGTGATATATTAGGCTCAGAGCTAAGAAAGTGGTTAAAATCAGGACCACAAAAGAGACAGCAGGATGACATTGCCTTGTCTTCAATGTGCACTTGAAATCTTTTCAGGACTGCTCTGCATTTCTCTCTGGTATATGCATTCAGGAAAAGCATCCGCCTACAATGAGTTTAGGAGATTTTCAGTCTCTCATGGGGTCTGGTGACTCCCACTAGACTAACATGAAAAAAAACCCCAACATCTGAACAATCAGTTGCACTGTGATACTTATGTCCTCAAATTAAATAAATTACTTCTCTTTCAGAGATGTAATACCAATAAATACTTTACAAAGTGGATGTTTTGAATCAACTCACAAGAGTTTAGATGTGCACCATTTAAATCCCTACTTTCAAGTTCTACATCCTTCCCAGGCTTCTAAAAGACCATTTATTGAATCAGATAGCTGTGGAAAAACAAACATCTTCTAAATAATGCAAAATACTAAACACATGGTGAATAATTGTCTTCATAAGAAGCAAGATTGATTTTACCTTTGATTATCTATGCTATAGAGGAATACTTTTTCCAATTAGGGTTAAAAAGTTAATGTTACAGACTCAACAACTTGACAAAATAGCACATTAATCAGGAAGTATAAACTCATTGGAATTCTATGTATTATGCTTAGGGAGCTGTTTCTGGAATGCCAGATGTGGTGAGATACAGAAATGTTCTGGAGCACTGATCAGCCAGGCCTTTTAAACCATAACATGGGCATGGCGCCAATAGCATAATGTTAACCAAGGTATTGAAATATTCAGTCTCTCACCTCTTATTTTCTTCATGACCTATCAGAAGTCTGAACAGTTCAAATGATTTCTGGGAGAACGTTACATTCCATAAAATACTCTCTTTAAAGGCATTCTCTTTGAATGTATCTATTGTAACAATACTACAACAATCAGCTCTAAGGATGTGCACCCTCTCCTGGCACACAGTGCTGCAGGGACCTTGCTGCCCTACCTGCTGGGACCATTAACACCACTTCATCCTGCTGGGACTGTTAATACCACTTTGTCCACAACAGGTAGGCAAATTTAATAAAGCTGCTAGGACCCTGCTGAGACTGGATCTGGATTAGCTTGGGCACTTAGCTTGGCCAAAAGAAGTACAGGAGCTTAGAGCAGCATCCTTTCCCTGAAAGAGCTCAAACAGGAAGCAAGTAGGCAAATAAGAAGGTGTGAGGAAGGATGGCATCTGATCTTGGGGGTTTGTGCTTTGTTTAGTGATGAGTTCCCAACTGGAATTGTCCGTGCTCTATTCCTCTGAAAATCAGACCACAGACACTTAGAAGTTTATAGGTCCCATAGTTGTGGTTCTTCTGTTCCAGACTGGAGGCAAGTTACAGTTTTCTAGACAGCAAAACAGTAAAACAGATGAGCTATTGCAAAAGCAACCTGCCAAAAAGATTCCCTTCATCTGAGTTTCAATTGTTGGCTCCCATCAAAGTGATGGACATTTTCAAAGGACTGTGATAACTTCAGGGTGTTATGTCTTCACATTTCCATGCATCAAACTCAAAATAAGATGCTGGAGTAATGTTTGAATAACATGTTGTCAAGTCTATGGGATTATGATCCCATAATGATGAGTGAAACATGAAAATATATACAGGCAGATAATGTTGGCTCTAATGAAGGGTATCAAGTATAAATATCAAGAAAGAACAGTTTCAGAAAAATGAAACAAAAACTAGATAATTTTGTTAATGGACAAGGAATAGCAATCTCCTTTTGGCTTTATACTGATCACAGTGAAGAAAATGAAAGATGTAATACAGATAATAAAATAATGATAAAAATTGTTTTTCAGGTAAAATAACAACTTGGGACACTATTGAGAATATGGTTGTCATTACTTTTCTAACTTTTTTACCTTGCAAAAAGGTTATGTATTCTCTCACTGTATAACCAGAAATAAGACGATATAATGAAAAGAAAAATTATGGTCATTAATTTCACTTCAGTAAACTTTTTTCTTTATCCCACAGTGTAGCTACACAAGGACAATTTGTAATTTGGCCTCTGGCAGAGAAATACTCAAAATGAATAAATAGAAACCTCTTGGATACCTTCAGTAGTAATAACCTTGCTAAAAATGCCTCAATGAATGACAAAGAGAAGATCACAACTCCATTTGTGACAGTGAGGCAGTATTTGAAGTGCTATCTATACCCTATCACTCATATTTCAGATTTCAGCACATGTGGCATTCCCATATCAGCTCCTCTAAATATTGAACTAAATTCTGCTCACTGCTACCTAAGCAGTCCTTTTAAAAGCAGTGGGATTTTATGGGCTTAACTACAATAATTTGGTTAGTACACCAAAGATGAAAACAACCCTTTTGCATCATATTAACCAGAACCCTGCCTGATACAAATTTTAACTTAAAAAAACTCCCACAACATAGCATGTGATGGAAAGACTCACCATTTTGAGGAAATTGTGTGTGAGAAATTGAGAACAGCAAACATGCCAGTATGATCATGGACAATCTGTATGTTCCAAAGAATAGTCATAAGAAATAATGTTACCCTCCAAGATCCACTGCAAACACTGGAGTGAACTTGGGAAGGTCCATCCTTTCCCCACACACACCCTGCTTCACACTTAATGCATCTGGACGACTTGTTTTAGCAATGAAAGCCAAGCTTAGCACCACTGCAGTTCCTTCTGCACACTGCTACAGTCACAACACTAATTTCTCTGTTGAAGCTAACTTTTCATGGAATGGAAATAAAGAGTTCCATTTCTGAACAGTCCCATGATACATGATGATTCAGAATGATACATGATGATACACATGATATAAAAAAACCCAAGGTAAATTTATATGATCTTTACTATTAACATCAAGATTTGAAAAGTTAGTTTTCTCTATATTTAAACAGGATGAGGGATAGAGGGCAAGCATATGATTCCAGGAAAGATGCTTCTTAAATATTATTATTTTATTCCTAATCTATGTAAATGACATGATTTTTATATGTTCCTCAAATTAATTCTGTGTACAGTAATGGTTTTTCTCTCTCAGAATGTGGTAAAATGTGAAAAGGTAGAGAGAAGAAAGGTGAAGACAGTCAGAGGCATGAGATGACATATCTGGTGAAGCAAACTGGGATTCTTCCGTCTGGGAAGCTTTATAAGAGCAGAAGTGTCATGGCTGGAGCAAATAAGGAAGAATAGTATTGCCTCTCCCAGTTCAACATACAGGATATGCCAAGTGGAACTAGAATGTGCTAGGCTGGGACTAAACTAAAGAAAGTTTAGCTGAGCTATGAAGTTGCTTGTGGAGGATGAGTATTAAAAAGTGATGGAAAGATCCACAACAATACTGTCCACTGGGGGTTATTAAACAGAAAACCTCCACCATGAAGTTCCATGAGTAACAGCTGTGTAGTAGAAGCATATCTGGAAAAACATATGGTTTGTCATCCACTTCAGAACTTCCAAATCATCTAGCAAAATACTGGGCTAAAATATCTTTGGCTGAAGATTGTTCAGTAACATCTTACAAGATATGAAAGAGTTTTTTTCTAAATATGTTGGTTAAATGGCTCAAAACACTTGATGTAAACAATACATGTACAATGAAATGAGAAATTTGGGTCAAAAAAACTTACTGATTTATTATTATTTATAATGTTATTTCATGTTATAGATTCCTGATATTTAGCTTGAGATTTCAAATTTACCTGTACATTTACTATTTAATATAATTGTTCCTCAATTCATTAATAAGAAATGGGTTTTTTCCTAATGTGTTTAATATTTATTTGGTCTTAGCTGGTCCCAACCCTCTGCAACAAAAAGAACAAAACACTAAGCTAGCTGCCTCAGAATTTTTCTCTTTCCATTGTTGTAGAAAGCTTTGGTATAATTTTTTTCTTTTTAAATTTTTCTAAATGTTATTCATTGCAAAGCAGGTTCTAATCTATGCATTAATAACCAAACCCAGATTAGCTAACTCATTGCTGGTCCTGGATGGGTTCTGTGAAAGTTTCAGATGTCAAAACACGTAAAATGAAGCAAATATAATTTTATACTGTACCCCTTGTTATGTGTTGACATTAAGAATCATGCTGTCATTAGTCTGTTCTCAGGAGGTCAGACATGACTGTCTAACATACAGTGTTTAAAAATGGGTTGGTGCAGAATACACATTATCTCTGCAGAGTGAACTAGCACTCCACACCACTCTGACTTCTGGTGCTCAGCTGTGTCTGGGGAGCTCTGCTCTGTGCTGCAGTGTGCAGTGCAGACACATCCAGAACAACTTCCCTGTGTGTTTCATACTAAGTTGATATTATCCTGGCCTAGTGGAAGGTGTCCTTGTCCATGGCAGGCAGGTTAGAACAAGATGATCTTTAAGGTCCTTTCCAACCCAGACCATTCTCTGATTCTACTTTAGAGCCAGAACCAAAACACGAGCCGCCCTGGCTTCCAGATACCATTAGATCACACTTCTGAGGAGATTAAACTGTGCATACTAACACATTTCAGCTCAGCTGCTTCGATTTGAATGCTCAGATTTTTCATTAAAAAAAAAAAAAAAAAAAAAATCTAATCCTGGAGTTTCTCCAGTTTCTCTGTGTATTCATTTAGACATGCAAATAGTGAAAAAAAAGTAAAAGCTGAAGATTCCCCCCGTTAGCCACAACTGACAGCTGTAAGAAGGACAAACTGTACAGGAAGAAGGAAAAAAATAAATAAAAGGAAAGCTTAAAACAATAGTTGAAGCAATTATGTCTTCCAATAACCCTCTCAGCCACTGCCACACCTGCTTTCCATCTATCCTTATTAACAAGCCTAATGCAAAAGACTAAAAACTGGAGACTTGCAGAATCCAAACACTCATTACCAGCTGTTTGGTGCAGATGTCAGAAATTAGGAATTTCAGGTGGGTTACCTGAACCACAAACAACCTGCAAAAGCTCAGGTCAGGTTTTTTAATCTCCTCATATAAAATACTTTGAAAAGAATACCTTTTTGTTTGGAACAAAAATGTCATTTTAAAAACCACTAGTATGACTGCTGTGAACAAAGGGAGGGAGGAGATGACCTCAGCAGGAAAGTGCATGTCTTCAAGACAGATAACTTTGTGTTTCAAAGGTTTGCACTCCTATCCCATTCCAGGTAAGGCCATTATCTTGTGGTCCATGTTGTGCATTTTCAAAATTAGCAAACAGGTGTTAAATCTGGTATTTGACAGCTATAGAAATGACAAGCATTGTCTTCACAGCTGTGGTATCTGGCAGCCATTGTTGCCATAAGAAGTGCTGGCAGTTGAAAGAACAATTTGCATTATTTTGCAATTGCATAGAAATTACTATTGTGCAGTCACTGTAACCATCAGTCAACGCTTTGGGCAGGGTATTCAATATCTTTTGTATCAGTGGAGACAGTAGTCCATTTATCTTGTAAACTGGCACTTTGCATCAACTTGTTACTTAGTGGATTAGGTAAATGTGTGAACATAATCTCTGCAGCTTCATGAGTTATGAGCTTTTCAGGCTATTATAGTTAGTGGTGGAATGAGACTGGAACATCCACTGTGACCTTTCTCTCCAGCCTTGGAAGAGCACAGTCTCCTGATCACTGCTTTTCAGTATAAGGCTCAAAGCTGAATGTCCACATGGAGCCGAGACGTTCTGTACCTCCACACTGAGACATGACAGATCCTGAAAATCAGATCCTCAGCTGTGAAGTAAAGGAAAGGGGTTGTAATGCCAATGCCAAGGCAAACTTTTCCTATTTAGAGAGTTATAGTTAATTCTGGGACAGATCAGGAGCTGGCAGGAGTTAGGAACTCCTTGAAAGTTTTCTGTTTTCTCATTCATTTTTCATTAATGGCTTTCTGTGCATTATAAAAGGCTACTTTTGGGGCCCAGTATCACCTCCCTTCTTTCAAAGAACTCTCACGACATTTTCACGGACATTTTTTGACCTAGACTTCAATTCTAGGCAAAAAATCAAAATATTTTTCCTCAAACACTGAATTATTTTGTTACTAATAGAACCAAAATTATGGAAGATGCTTCTGCTTAACTGTCCCCAAAAAAATAAATACTGGGGTTTTTAATATGATTTTGTCAAATCCACAGGGCCACAGGAGATGCTTTTCAGCCTATATTTTTACTGAAGAGGAAGACTAAAGCACACATTTCTAATAATTTGTTCATCAGAAAGTGTTCCAGTAGATCTATAATTAAAAACTAAGTGTTTTAAAAAGAAAATTTGTAAATCAAACTGTTTGCTTAACTTCATGTTTAAATATATCCTAATAAGCAATGTATTTCCACAGTGAATCTGCCATAAATCACTTTCTGCAATTATTTATATTTTTGGAATACACAGCCCCAATACATAAATATTTTGTTTAGATTGATTTATTTTAGTATTTATACACAGTCTGTTCTTCAAGCGTCTGGGCTTTTAATTAATCTGGATTTGGGGCATAAATTCTTTATGCTTTGATTAATACCAAGCAGGTTTTATTTAATTAAAGAGACAGACTGGTGAGAGACATTTTAATCAAAAATTTCATATGCATACAGTACATCTGTATTTTTTAATACAAGCTCAGGCACATTAAAACAAGATTTATTCTTTCTCAGCTGTTTTCCTTTTAGAATTATGGCATATTTCTGGTTCATGTGAAGAGTTACCTTCATGCACTCATTTGATCCCCTGCCTCCTCTCTCCTCAGAGCAGGAGAGAGAGGAAATAAGATGAGGTGACAGGAACTAACAGAAAAAATAAAGGACAAAAGTAAACTAATCACATGCTTCTGAGAAGAAGCTTGTTAGATATCCCTGAATTATCTAAAAGTGAAAAAGAACATTATAAACCCCACTTTTTGAGGAACAAAGCAATTCCATAAAAATACATGAAAATTCTTATGAGAGGAAAACCAGAAGATTTCACAACATATAATCATATGGTCATATTTTAATTATCTTTTCAGACATGCAGCTAAGAGGTTAATTTTAAAATAATTTATGCATTAGTTTTTCTGTGGAAAATAACTATCTCAGAGTAATAAACATTTCTCACAAGTTTTGTGTCTTTTTTCTTGTTTTTATTTGTTTGTACTGAAAAGGAGATACCACACTACATGATTACAATAAGGAAAATATGACCAGAGGTATCCAACCTGCTTCCTGGGCATTCTTGGAGGTTGAGAGTGCACTTTTAAGAGGTCCACAGAAGCTGACTGAGAAAAGCAGTTCACAGTATATTCTATTGCAAACAGAAAGAAAAGATCACAGAAAAAAAATAAAATTGAAAACCTCTGACCTGGATTCACAAGGTAATAAATAATACCACCTACAAACTAAAATTCCTCTTTTTAATAACAATCAACCATCATTAGTTAAATTAAAAATAAATGCAGGATTAACATATCGCGCATTATAACATCATTCAAACACAGTTCACATGGGGACTTAAGATAAAATAGATTAGATCAGTGGTTAAAAAGGAGAATTAGCAATGAATTTCATTTTTCATTGAATTTGAGAGCAGATGTAGGAAGTTTTGTCAGCCTTCACAAATCACCTCAGTGGTCACCACAATTTCCAGTTTAATGTCCCTATGATGATTTGTGCTAAGACTTTTGTGTGTTCAAGTTGTGCAGTGACTTGTTTTAGAGAAAACAGTCACAGAGCTGCTTTGAATCCCTCTCTCTGACATGCTCTCAAACACTAACTTATTGTGTTTCACCAGCTGCTTCAAGGGTTTCTTCTCATGTTTAACATCAGCTTATACAGGATCAGCACTCCTAAATATTATGATGGTACAGAACAGTCACCAGTGAGATGAACCACCAGAGCCTCTCAGAATCACAAACAGAGGAGGTTGGTGGTCACTGCTGTTCTGTGCTGGCTGTCATTGCTGCTGTGACTGCTCACTGCTCTCCATGGGTAAGTCTTGGTTTATCTCTACAGCCACCTCCTGCACCACCTGTGCCAATAATCTGGTTGTTGGGAAGGGTTTCATCAACATGGCTACCTACAAGGCAAAGTTCAACACCAGACAAGATATGAATGATATATGTGTTTTATATGTCATGTAGTACATAATGTTCCTCTCATTATCATTCAGATGAGATCTGGTCTAGACATACACCCCCTCTTTTCAGTAGAGGCTAATAGTAGAGTGGTTGAACATCTCAGCAAGAAAATGGTCTTTGAAGATGTCAAAGATGCTCAAGGATTGTTGTGTGCTTGTTGCCCCTCCAGTTTTTGCTTAACCTAGAATATTTTATTGTTTGCTTGTTTAGAGGTGTTTATTATCACATCTCACAAGAAATGACATGATGTACTTTTCAGAAAGATATAAGTCTTGATTTTGAAAAATATTCCTAAGCAAGATGATTGGCAAAGGACTCTGAATCTTTACTTCTCAACATAACTTCACTCAAGCTTTTTTAAGTCACATATTTTACACAAATGTCTTTCTATAGAAATAAAAACTGTATGAATAATTGAAGGAGAAACTGTTCTTTATGGTGAGGGTGGTGAGGCACTGGTACAGGTTGCCCAAAGCAGCTGTGGCTGCCCCATCCCTGGGGGTGTTCAAGGCCAGGTTGGATGGGGCTTTGAGAAACCTGGGGTAGTGGGAGGTGTCCCTGCCCATGGCAGAGGGGTTGCAATAATCCCCTATAAGATCCCTTCTAACACAAACCATTCTATTCTTGTATGATTCTACTCTGACAGTTCATGATAAGCTGAAAAACACGACTAAAGAGTTGGTAAATAATCTGTGTACCCCAATTGTGTTGAGAATCTGCCAAAAGAAAAATTTTTTACAAGTGTCATACGGATGTGTTTATCAGTTTTCCTCATAATCTTCCATGTTGGAAAAAATTCTCTGTGAATGATTAAAAACTCATTTAATATTAATTTCAGTGGAGATTGATTTGTTTTATAAGTACAACTCATATCATATACTGTGATTCATTTGAGGAGGATTAGTTGCCAAATATATAATAAACAGCAAACAGTTGTCTTCTGGTACTTTGTTGAGAACTAGAAACTGAATTTATTTGGCTTTTAAAATAATGTGCTAAGCACTCTGCAAAGTAAAAAATACTACAGAGCTTTTTTTCCAGAAAGTGCAGTCCCTATATCCACTGAACTTAATGGAATTCTCTGTGAAATTAGACCCAAATTTTAAATAAGCTTCATGTACTCAAAAGATTTTGAGGAGAATGTGTTATTATACTCACTTAAAACTACACTCCACTGAGACTGGCATCACTAGAAAAGCAAGTGATGCTATCAAGGCACTTCAGGTCAGATTGTGCAATGAAGATACTGCTACTTTTACTTTTAGATTCATGCCAACACCATGATCCACAGTTTTCCCAGAGTAAAGTGTACAGCTCTCAGGCATTGCACTTTCTTCACAACTTATGTCTCTGTGATGTCAAAGACCTTGAAGTTCATGATATACCAGTACTAAGAGTAAGAAAATAGAAGGTTTTCGTTTAGATGAGAAAAAATGGGAATTTTTTTCAATCAGTAGGGAATGGCAAGCTATTCATAGGCTACTGTTTATTGATGGGAACATCTTTTGAATATCTTTTTTTTTTATAAAGTAATGTAACTGTTCTGAGAAGAACAGTACCACACAACAATTCTGTCTTTATGTATATAAAAAGTTTTTCCAACCTTTTTAGTAGATTAACATTGGAATTTATTGATTATATTCACAGAGAAAAGGGTTGCAATGTTCCAAACAGCAGTCAGACTTCCTGTCTAGAATGAAATTTTGAATTTCATTAATTATGTTATTACCACAAATTGTTGGAAGAAACATGTGTTCTTGTATGTTAATTAATAGCTTATTATTATTATACAAATTAACTTGGCAGCACTATGTACCGTATATTTGTGGAATAATGAATTACATTAAAGGGAAGCCATGATAGCAAACACTGAAGTGTATGCATTTATTATCTTCTTCTTATAAATGCATAAACCTTTCCTAGGGCATTAAACAAAAATCTTAATGAGAGGTACACTAGAGCTTAAAGGGAAAAAAAAAAAAGAAAAGGGTAGGGAAAAGGATGAAGAGCAATTCATGTACAGCTTGAAGTACTGAGCATCACACTGAGAAGCAATAACTCCCATAGGTATTTGCTCTAAATTCGTTGTCATAAAAGATGGGAAAGCTGACAGTGTAATGCACAATGGTGTGAATTTTGAGTCTGATCTCTTAAATCACCAGTAGCAATAGGCCCATCTCAACAGCTCTAAGCAGTCCCTTCCCTTCCCTTCCTGGAAACTTCCCTTCCCGGAAACTTCCCTTCCCTCTTGACCTTTCTGATCCCTAACCACAAGGCTTCTAAAATGTTTAGTTTCCTAGCTTGACAAAATACATCTGAGAATGTAGGAAAAAAACATTAGGAATACAAGAGCTGTAAAAAGTTTTATTAAAGGGATAGAAAAGAAAAGGCAAAAAACCATCATGGCATCACATGTAGAGATTAATATCAAATTAATCAGGTCTGAAAGGTATTCCTTACAAGTGTTTCCACCTTCTGTGCAAGGACAACTCCAATTAGCTTCATTTAAGGTTTCCTCAAAATTTAATTCCAGAAGGCAGTCTGACCTGTTGCCTTCCCTAATGGTTTCCCTGACTTTCTCATATTCTACCTTTTGTAAACCTGTAGTTGCTATTTTGTTTTTCTCTTGCTTAGCTTATTTTATTGTAGTGAAATCTCTGTTTTCTTCTGCTCCAGGGTTATTTTTTATTTAGGCTTTTCTCTTATCTTTCTAATACTTATGAGAACAAATTTAAAACCCTTTTTCATTTAATTGGTAGAGAGATCTAGAAGCTTTTAGATCAGTATCAGTAATGGCATTGCATATTCTTTCTATAAAATTTTCAAGTCTTTCATAATAATACAGTATCTAGCCCTGTTTATGTCTCTAAACTTGCCATGTTCACAAGCAAACCAAACATTCACTGTCTGTTGTAAACTCCTAACACTCTCTCAAGAAATCCTAATTTACAATATTTTTAAAATCTTGTTAGGAGCCAAGTATTTTCTGTTTTATCTGCACTGCAATTTCTTATTTCTTAAAAACTCCCACATTAATTAAAATGCCACATAAAGCTGTGCACACTCATATAGTTATAAAAATTCATTCTAAGTATTAAAAAGGGGATATTTGGTCAGATACCTGAGATCACTTCAAGTGCAACTGTGTATCCAGGAATAATATTTTTGTGCAAAGTTTGCACTTCCTAGTGAACAATTCAGCTTATGTTTCAGAGCAGTCTGAAGTGAAGAAAAGAAATGCCACAGTTTTCCCAAAGTGTATTTTACAGATTAATCATCTTAGAAAGTTTTCAGAAAACCAGCTGTATAGATAGATATGTCAGTGACATCTCACTTTGAAAACCAAAATTGTTAGATTTTGTCTAGTTGTACGCTACATTTTTTTCTTATTTATTTGGTAACAAACTGAATTGTCAGTGTATCAAATCACCAGGGCTATAAGAAAATGTCTTTTTTTTTTCATTATTTCAGCACCAAACAATATTTTTCAAAATTTCTTTCTCTCACATTCAGATAGGAAAAAAAGTTATGATAAAATGTGACTTAGAGAGATGAAAGGTACAAAAAGTCAACCTGAATACAGCCTAGGGAATGTGAAGGCTGTGAAATTATCTGATAACTCTAAAGTCTGGAACTAAAGCAATCCTGATATTATCAATAAAGGGGGTTGATAACAGAGTCACCTGTCAAAAGAGGAGACACATTCTTTGATGTCACCTTAACATGGAGCTTTCATTTAAGTTTCTATTCTCCTGAGATAAACCTACCTAGGCAATTTCTATTACTTTTTTACTTTGCATTTTTAATTTTCTGTCATTCTAGTTAAATTAACCTCAATGACTGAATCATTATTTTATGAAGTTCAAAGAAGAATAGTTTAACAGAAATGCTGGTCTGTGGAGTAGAGATAACCTATAAATGATATCCTGAATTTTAAATATTGAACAAAAGAAAAACCAAACCAAAAAAAAAAAAAAAAACCAAACAAAAACAAAACCAAAACAAACCAGTGAACCCAGTTCAACAGGATAAGGGGAGAAAAATAAGACAAAAAGCTCCTGGTGGGTTGAGATAAAGACTGGGAGATCACTTGCAAATTACCATAATGGGTAAAACAGGCTCAAGTTGGGGAAATTAATTAAATTGATTATCAATTAAACAGTGTATTATGTTGTTATGTTTTATTAACATAATAACAGATCTAATACTGCCCTCCATCATTTCCCCCTTTTGTGGTTTAACCCCAGCCAGCAGCTCAACCCCACACAGCCACACACTCAGTAGCCCCACTTCCCTGAGCGGGATTGGGGAAAGGACTGGAAGTCTAAGAGGGAGAAAATTCATGTGTTCAGATAAAGACAGTGTAATAGGTAAAGTAAAGCCATGCACACAAACAAAGCTAAAGAAGGAATTGATCCACTACATCTGTGTTCCAGCAGCTGTCCCCAGCAGAGCAGGATTCTATCATGTGTAACACTGACGTGGGAAGACAAACAGCATCGCACTGAATGTTCCTTTCCCCCCAGGTTTGTGCACTGGGTATGACACCACATGGTGTGGCATCCCCCTTGGGTCTTCTGGGGTCAGCTGTCCACTCTGTGTCACCTCCAAACCTCTTGTGCCACCCCCAGCCTCCTCACCAGTGGGGCAGTGTAAGAAGCAGAAAAGACTTCTGTTTATCAACGTTGTTTTGCTGCAAATCCAAAACACAGCACCATATGAGCTTCTATGAAGAAAATAATCTCCATCCCAAACAAAACCAGCCCATCTCTCTCTTTTTAGGCTCTGCTTCACTCCCAATTCTTCTCTCTCTTCCCCCAAGGGGAGAACAGGGGAATGGGGATTGCAGCCAGCTCAATCCACATTGTCCCTGATGCTCCTTCCTCCTCATGCTGTTCTCCTGCTTCAGTGTGGGGTGCCACCCACAGGAGATGGCCCTTCAGGAACTTCTTCAGTGTGGACCTTCCCACATCATATATGCCAACAAAATACATTAAAATGTGTAAGCAGTATATTTCCAAAACTTCTGGTGGTCATCAAAAGATGCAGCAAATACTTTGAGACAGTTCTGTTTGTCTACAACCTCTATCTGTCTGCAACTGCAATGCAAATTGATGGATTATAATAAATTTAGTCCAGTAATTCAGTCCAGTATCATATCTATTCCTTATCTTCACATGTGCAAGAGTAGAAATTCAGATAAATATTTCATATTTTAAAGACACGAGTAAGGAATGTGTGCTGAAAACTTCATCTTTGAAACTGAGCTGATGTCAGGATTCCACCTTCAGACACAAACAACAAAGCTGGTGACCCAGTTACTGAAGCTCCAGTCCTGCCTTTGATGTCTCCTTGTTTTCCTGAATTGGAGAGAGGCAAAGAATCACACTCCATTAGTATTCTATTTTACATTTAAAAATCTGGGGAAACAGATAAAAACAGTAAAAGTATAGTAAACATCAGAATCCCTTATTGAGCATGTGCTTAAAACTTGTAAGGTAGCCACTCTTAAGTAACTATTGTTTAAAAATATATTCTCCAGTGTTTGTCTATAGGAATTTCCTGAAAATTTTCAGCTTGCAACAACATTATACAATTTCTTTCTACAACTCTCTATGTCAGCACTTCTTTTACAAGAAAATATTATTCATATTATGAACAGTTTCTAGATCTCAGTATAAAATGTCACCTGAACAGATAGTCTTGAGTATGGTTTAAATGAAAAACAATTTTTCTAAGGGACTTCCTGATTATGACAACTCTTTCCAGTAAGAATGCTCACTGACTTGTCAGGTAATTGCCATGTCTAATACTATATTTTTTCACTGCCAGTTGTTTTCAGGAAAGAGATACCAGCAGGTCCTGCTTTCTGAGCCATTTAGATATAATCAGTGATTACAGTCTCTGTATGAATAATTATTTATAATGTATTTAATTTCTTATAAAGAAAAGGTGAATTACATCATAATTTTGGTGGGTAAAACTATTAGCATTTAGGCATTTAGGCAGAATGCACAACTAGAATATTTTGTAGGTGAGTTGAGTTTTGTTTCAGGAAAATGACAGATTGTGCTCCTTCAGAGCCTGGTTAAATCAAGTCAGATTCAAATCATACAGGTAAAACCAAAGCACGTCTTAGGCTGATTCTTCTTATTTACAAAATCCCAGACATTGCACATACTTTATAATAGAACTTTCTACAGGGAGCTAATTCCTTTGATATTATCGCCCTAACATAAAAGTACTTTCATTTTCTGTATTCCAATATTTGCTGGCATTTGTGAGTCTATGGACAAAAATAAAACCTTCACCTTCAAATAGCATCTCACAGTCACTAAACTTCTTTTTTTCCAAAAAGCCAAGGGTAAAATCTGCCTTTACCTTTTGAGTTCTCCTCATGACTGGACATTTGAAAATCCCAGTATAGTCATATAACCTGTCTGGACTGAGCTGCATTAGGGCTCTCTGCATAATTGCCTTTCAAGATGTTTTGAATGTCATAAAGCCTGTTGAAATTTCCTAAAAGTGAAGACATAAGAGGCTACTGAAGACTCAACTCCATAATCCTGCAGTAGGTGCTGCAGACTTTCCCACTTTACCACAGCACTTTCAAATTCCCTTTCAGAAGTGTTTTTCAGTGCTGATATTCGAGAGTCTGTATATGTGTATATTTTAATATTTTGAGGAAAAAATCCCAGTTTTTGCTTTCTGGGGAAAATATTTTACTTTTCACTGGAGGTAGAATATGGCTTTGTGTTCAGGAATGTTGCTGTAGCCTTTTGTGGGAAATTTATTTCAGTTTTCCTATTCTACTGAGGTCTGGGTTTCCAGTTGAAGATCACTTACTTTCTCACTCCCTGAGATGTTGTATCAGCTTTTCTCAGAATATTTGGTTTTCTTTCAAGCTCCTGCCCCCACAACCTTAACGTTCATTTTTAAATTTAACAGAGAAACTGCTTGTATAATAAGATAAACTGTAAAAAAA
Organism: Rhipidura dahli; assembly: GCA_013399225.1. Taxonomy (NCBI): domain Eukaryota; kingdom Metazoa; phylum Chordata; class Aves; order Passeriformes; family Rhipiduridae; genus Rhipidura; species Rhipidura dahli. Next base: position 109,484 of record VXAC01001101.1, on the reverse strand, counting down.
CCCAATCAAACAGACAACAAAAAACCAAACCCAAACAAAATGAAGACAAGATGATGATATTCTCTAAAACTTCAAAGAGAGACACAAATCCCTTCATTTACAACATTTATATATGCAAAATGGGATGTGATAGACAGAGAAGAACACACTTTATGAAGGTAATAGAGTACAGCATATATGATGTGTGTTTCTGGAAATTTAATTAAGTGAAAGGAAACCCCAGGTTGATGGGTAGGAGGTGGCATGTAAATCACTTTATGTGTGAAACCGCTAAGATAATTAAGATGTCTTATTTCAGGTCCAAAACTGCAAAATGTTAAATCCTCATGACTCACACTAAAATTAAGAATCTGATTTTACTATCTGCTGAAATTCTTTAGTTGTTGCAATTTGTATAATTTCTGAGTAGAATAAGATTGGTATAATTAGGGTGACACCATTTCATTTTAAGGCACCGTCTTTTCTTTCATGAGTAAAGGCATGCTGCTCCTCTGAATCCACTGAGAAGAAATTGAGCATAGTTACCATTAATCAAAGCCTGTTTAAAGCCTATAACTCTGCCTGAAGAAATCTAGTATTTTAATAAAAAAATCACAAAGCTCAAATAGCAATTTACAAGCTGAAATTTATATTTTTGCCTGTGCAAATACATTGTCTCAGCCTGGGAAATGCCATGTGAGGAAGAACACTTACAGAAAAAGGCATTAATGAAAGAGCAAATAAATCAGAAAATCGTAGAAAAGTCCCACAAGGTTCATTGAGTGCAACCCCTGGCCCTGCATAGGACAGCCCAAAAAACACACCAAATGCCCAAGACCTTTGTCCAAATGCTTCTTGAACCCTGTCAGGGGGTGACCACTTCCCTGGGGAGCCTGTTTCAGTGCCCAACCACTCCCTGGGTGAAGAATCTTTTTTCTGATATCCAATCTAAACCTCCCCTGAGACAACTTCAGGCCATTTCCTCATGCCTGTCCCCACAGAGATCAGTGTCTGCCCCTTCTCTTCTCCTCATGTGGTGTAAGTGCAAAGAGGTCTCCCCTCAGCCTCCTCCAGGCTGAGCAGACCAAGTGCCCTCAGCCACTCCTCACACACCTTCTCCTCAAGGCCCTTCATTGTCTTTGTTACCCTGCTTTGGACACTCCCTCATGGTTTGATTTCTTTCTTAAATTTTGGTGCCCAGACTGCCCCCAGCCCTCGGGATGAGGCTGCTCCAGCTCAGAGCAGAGCAGGACAACCCCCTCCCTTGCCTGGCTGGTGATGCTGTGCCTGATGCCCCTCAGGACAGGGATGTCCCTCCTGGCTGCCAGGGCACTGCTGGCTCATGTTTGACCTTCCACAGACCAGGACCCCCAGGTCCCTTTCCACAGAGCTGCTGTCCAATGTCCCATTCCCCAGTCTGTCTGTATATCCAGGGCTGTCCTGTCCCAGATGCATTTGATCTTGAAGGTTGGATAAAAGACATTTTTCCACATTTTTTCTATGTCTGGCTTTATATTCTATATTTTCAAATTTTAAATACATGGAAATGTGGTCTTATCACATATTAAATATCATAACTCTTTCAGCTACAAAGTATAATATTTTCCAGTTAAAAGAAGTAGAAAAACATTTAAATTTAAGCACTGATGGTTCCTTATAATAGCCTTTAAACAAAATATCTTTGTATTTCCGACCAAGAAAGATGCTCCCTCTGCGCCTGATGCAAATATGAAATGTTTTACATTTACTGTATGTTACAGTGTTTCAACAGAAGTGCAGTCCTTCTGTTTCACTCTTTCCTTACGTTCATGTATTTTCAAACAGATTTCCACTTGCTGTGGAACAAGTAGACCGTGCAACCAATCTTTGACAGTAATGTTGCACTGTACATGACTCAGCCATTATCTGAAAGGACAGCAAAAGTTAAGTAACTAACTTGTTAATTTTAGGAACCACTGGAAAATTCAAAACAACATCTACTTGGTCTGCCTTACCCTAACAGAATATACTGATCCATTCCTGTTGTCTATTTTCCCTAAGAATCTTTTATGCATATGAATCTTCATTGTATCAAACTTTGTCACCTTAGATTTCAAAAGATACTCTGTTGCCTTGACAGAATAGTTATACAGTCCAGAGATTTTTATGTGCCATTTATAACATATTCCTCTTATTATAATAGAATTCAACCAACCAGGTTAGATGCTATATACTAGACATAATTTTATGGAATCAGTTAGTGACACCACTTCTATTTAAAAGGGAAAATTTCTTTTCCTCACTTAATCAGTTATTTCCTGAAAACTTTCAAAAGAATTAGTCATAACTTCTCTCTGTTGCAAGAATTTGTTTTCACCAATATAAAGCAGGTATCAGAGATCCAAGTAGAAGAATGATGCAGCTACTCTGTGTTCATCAAAGTGATTGGACAAGGCTAAGAGTAAAACCCTTACAAAACCGTTTATTATGTGCTCAAAGAGAAATAGGTGCAATTCATCCCAATGAAGTGGGAAGAGGCTTATTAGAACCACTGTGTTTTACTTACATTTTTAATTGAAAGTGGTAATTTTCACAACCCTTATGTAAGTGAGATTATTAGCTATTGGCAAGGCTTAAGAGTAGCCCCAGTGTATTCTTTACTAATTATACTGATACTTTAACTATTGCTGATAAACGTAAGACTTTTTGCTAAATTATGAAATAATAAATTGAATTACTGAAACTAAGAAATGTTGCTATCTTTTGTAGCTATGGATTTACTTTATTACCAGGTGTATATGTAAGTATTACTGAAACAGGCACCAGTAAAATAAATGGCTTGTTTTATAGCACCTTACCAGCAAAATTCTCTGTGTTTAATATAGCTTCACAAGCACCACACAGCTCATACATTCTTAAGGCAAACAAGGGTAATTTGAACACATTCTTATTGCTAAATCCACATTAAAATGAGCTGACAGGGAGGAGAAGCATTTCCATGAAACAAGCAGTAACACACATTTTACCCACCTTGTCAGAGTGTCCCTTAAAGGTGCTCAGTGGTAGGAATGTTAGTACATTTGGTATTTTCATCATGTATGTCCACATGGAAAATATAAATCATATTTTCATTTACCACTTCTATTCAAAGATTTTTCTAGAACTTATTCCTAGGCCTCTCGTTTGGTGTGATATTTACATATATATGTTTTTTCCACAAAAGCATAGCTGGAAAGATTTTCACAAGATTCTTTGATCGGGTTCTGCCAAAAAGTGCCCTGAAATGCACGGAAATGCTAAGCTATGGGACACTTCTCATCTACACTCTTTCACAACATTTTTCTAGCAAAATGATGTCATTCTTATGAGATCTCTAGTTGCTGACTGATATATCTGATGCAGCTGAAAAAGCAAATTAGTCATTGCTGTTCTAGAATTATAACATTTCTGTAACAATGTTGATGGTAACTACCTTTACCAGTGTCATGTATTAGATGACTGGGAAAATACAAGGGTGTTATTGCTGTATTATCATTCAAGGGAAATAATGACTTTCAGTTGTGTTCAGTAACATAAACAAAAGTCAGCACAAAATCTTCCCCTAGAGATCAAGGCAGTGTAAACAACTTGCCAGCAAGCACCCACCCTGTTTTTTACTCACCACCTCAGGGCACCTGGAGGTGGAAGTTTATTGATCTAATCAGTTGTCCTAGGTTACAATAGATGTATTTAAGTATTCTATTGCCACCAGCTGTGGGCCATTAGCTGTTATCACCTGCTAACAACCCACCCCTGATAACAGACAATGGGCCATCAAGAAACCACCACATGACTCATGGACTTATCTCATCCTATTGTGAGATGCTCCACCCAGGAGGGGGGAGCCGGGCATTCCCACCTGGATATAAGCTGCCCTTGGAACTGCCTGGCCTCAGCCCTGTCTGCTGGGTGACCAGAGGACAAGAGCCACCACGGACCTTCAGCTGGAGACCAGACCTTCCATCGGATCATCGCTTCAACTGGACCACTTCACTGGGACTGCTGCTACCACCCTAATAGGGTATCAGGTTGTATCTGACTTTGTCAGTGCTTTTTCCTTATATTATTTTGCTTGTTTCTAATATTTTCCTATTAATTTCAATCCTGACTTGTGATTTCCCACTGCTTTGTTTTCAAATCAATACATCAGTACCAGCCACCATCAAAGCACATATATGTGCTTTGGGAGAAGTGGGGTGCAGTTAGAGTCTTTGTAACAAAATGGTCCCCTGAATTTTAGAGAGAGCATTACCAACCTTAGCGTCACTGGTTGGTTTTGGGCTTTTTGTTCTGTGGATTTTCCAAGTGGCAAGTGTGAGAAGTGTTGAAGAACGCCTCTCCCTTCCCCCGTTGCCCTGACTCCTTTATTTCCTTGTTTATCACAAGGGACATAATGATTTCTCATGCTGGAGGGCAGAAAAAAAGCAGCTCTTTTGAGGCAAACAGACTAAATTTTTTTGATGGAAGTTGTACCAAACTATCTCTAGCCTTGCTATCTCTCACACAACATTCACAACATTCCTTATCAAGTGTTTTATCTACTCTGTGGGAAGACATGCTTTACCAGAGCACAGTTTCTTCTATCAAAGCCACTAGAGCTCAAAATACCTTCTTTTTCCCATGAACACTTTCTGCCACTCACCAGATTTGCCAATGTTCCCAGCACAGATTTATCTCAGCAGAGTTCCTTGCTCTCTCATAAAGGGACAATAGTTCTCTCTGAGTTCTGACATCCTAATGGCTGCCAGTTGGACCTTTTTTCTCCATTTCACAGGAAATTCTCACACCTCTGAGTGTGCCATTTTTCAGTTGAATTTGACTTATAGTTCACAGATGGAGAGAGACTCCTGATAAAAACTCTTTAGAAGACAGTGCAAGAAAACACATTTCTGCATTGTGACAGGTTAATATTCTACTCATTGATTTGTTCATAGCTCTCAGGGTGTGATGCCAAAGCCTTTAGTAAATTGGAGTCAACTTCTTTGAGGGCAGTGTAAGGGAATATATTCTCACCAGAGAAAAAGGGAAATGAAAAGTGGTTTTAAGAGGCTCCTACTTGAACAGAAAGTAGCAGTTAACTATATTACTATTCTAGAAGCCCAGATCCCAAAGACTGGTTGTTCACAGCCATAGCAAAGATTGAGGCATTGTGTCTATCTATTTCTTTCTTCAAAAGAATTAATCAACAAAGTATATTTTTATATTAATTAATCACTTGTCACACAAATTGATGCATTTAATAGAAAAACTCCCAGGAATTCAATCTTTGTTTCTCACTCACTATCTTTATAGCATCAATAGGGTTCCCTGAAAAACTGAAGCCAGTCAAAACTCAAAATTTCATTGCTTTACTCTGATCTTTCCATGACTACCTCTGATGGACATTTGTCTATCCTGCTCTGGAAAATGCTCTCCTAAGGCCTATTAACTTTTTTTGTTTGTTGTCTCATTAGGCTAACAGTTAAAAAGATACTTTTAACTTGTCTTCTTTACCAAAACAGTGTTCAACTTTTCCTCTTAGCAGGCATAGAGTTTCATAGAGTTTGAACTGTGTGAATACTGATGCTTTCAAAGACAATTGTGCCATCCCCTAAACAGTACCACAAGGCCCAATCACAGCATTCCTTGTATTCAGCCTTGTATTTTGTCCAGCTGCAAAGTAATAGCAACAATAAAAAAGTACGTTTAAAGTAAGGCTAGGTAAATACAACTTGATGATTCCTCATCATGTGCAAATATCTCCTGAATTTTACATCTTCCTGGGAATCCTGTGGTCCTGTTGCCTGTTTTGGATACAAATATATCGATTTGATGAACAATTCAGTATTGTTAGCTACGTCAAAGAAAAAGATAAGGGGAAACAAAGTCTTAGTTTATATCTAAGGGAAACCAAATAGTGAAATATTTCTTTTGCATCAGTTAGTCAGAATACCTTGGGATTTGGTGTTGACAATGAATATGTCACAAGCCTCTGTGTCTCCCATTGTGGTCCTGCTGAAAGCCATATGTCCTTCCTCTCCATCCTCTACCAGGCAGAGCCCAGGGGCAGGGAGGGGGCCAGGCCCTTTCTGTGAGCAGTGCAGCGCTGAAGGCTGCTGGCTGGCAGCATTTCTGCAGTCTCATACTCACAGATATTCATCAGATGTACGCATGTTTCTTTTAATCACTTGCTCATCAAGAAGTTTCACTAATCAAATCAAAGATCAGAAATAATGCCATTGCTGGCATATAGTTGAAATGCACTGCTTTCAGTTTTCATTCTAATTTGTAGATTGCTATCCAAAACTATTACATTATATTTAAAATAAAGTCACAAGGGGGCCTATCAACCCAAATGTCCTAAATCAATAAGTTTGAAAAGCTCAATTCTAATTTGACTCACTGAAATAAGTCATGAAAGCAAATGAAATGAAAGCATTTGATTTCTGTATTTAAGATCGACAGAAGAATTTTCATCAGTGAGAAAAAAAAGTTTTATTATCACCGGTTAATAGCTTGGTCCGTCACCACAATAAAAATGACATAAAAGACATTTGTTTCTTTAAAAAAATTGTAGTGACAAAATTGTAGACTTAGTTCAGCAGCTTCAGCTTGGCTTAGAGTGTTTTCCAAGTCCCTAAAACTCTTTTGGATCCACAGAGATGGATATCTGAACTCAAAGTCTACCTGACTAAAATAGAGGAAAAAATAATAATGACAATATTTAAATATACTTTGAATTTTTGGGAAAATTTGCAATGCATACCCATGCTTGAAACTTATTGAATAATGAAATGACTTTTTAAAAGACTAAGCATTTATAGCATCTGTTTAACATTTAATCAGCTTCAGTGTATTGCTATAGCAGCATCAAACCTGTCATGATAGACTCTGAAGTTTCATTTCACTAAGCGATGGTTGCAATTACTTATTCAGTCTAAGTATTTTAGTACCCTTTGGCTGTGAAAATCTTTTTTGATTAAAAGACATATGTCCCTTTCTTCATTGCTTTTTATCCCTTTTATCAAATTTTCAGAAAGGATATTCTAAAGCATTTCAAAGTTAGCTTAGTGAAATAAGTACAATGCCTCTACTTAGCTGGGGTGTATGAGAATTTCCATCATGTGAGATGTTGTTCCCCTAAACCTAGCAGCTCTTTTCCATTCATACATCTTTTTCATATGTCTATATATACACAGGGTCTTTCTGAGGCTTTTAAGATATATTAGTTTGATAATCTGAAAACTAGTTTCCTCTTTTAATGAAGTAACAAGTAACATGTTGAGGGGAGGAAAAGGTTAGGGCTTCCACCCAGAGTGCTGCTACAGGACAAATGCTTTTCTAAAAATCCAGCCATTAAAAATGTGCCAGATCTGGCATGCTGCAGTTCTGGCATGACAAGGCCCAGTGAACACTCCTGTGACACACAGCATCCTTGAAAATTTACCAGTCACTACACTCCTGTGCTCAGAGTCTTGCTATCAAAGGATCAGAAAGGTTGAGGTTGGAAGGGACTGCTGGAGAGTGTCCAGTCTGGGCTCCAGCAGGGACCCCTACAGTCAGTTGCTCAAAATCATGTTCAGACAACTTTTGAATGTCTCTGAGGATGGACACTCCACAGTCTGTCTGAGCACCCTGTGCCAGTGCTCTGTCACCCTCACAGTGAAAATGTTCAGAGGAAACCTCCCATGTTTCAGTTTGTGCCCACTGCCTCTGTCCTGTCACTGGGCACCCCTGAACAGAGCCTGGCTCCATCCTCTTTGCACTCTCCCTCCAGGTATTTACACACATTAATAAGCCACCCCCAAACCTTCTCTTCTCCAGGCTAAACAGTCCCAGTTCTTGTAGCCTTTCCCTGTAGGAGACATGCTCCAGTACATTGATCACCTTGTCTGTCCTTTTGCTGGACCCTCTACTGTACATCTGTGCCTCTCTCTTGCACTGGGGAGCCCAGGACTGAGCACAGCACCCCAGGTGTGGCCTCACCAGTGCTGAGCAGGGGAAAAGGAGCACCTCTTACCCGGTGGCAATGATCCTTCTGATGCAGGCCAAGACATCACCACCCTTCTCTGGGGCAAGCCTGTTCGAATGGCTGTTTCCCTGACATTTCAAGTTACAAAACTAAGAGAAGACTATAAGGTAATCTGTTATTGTCCCAATGATTGCACTGATCTATAATAGGACATGATAGTATTAAATATATGAATTTAACATTATCTAAGTTTCAGCTACAACACCTCCATCCTCTCCTGCCCCCCAGCTATTTTTTATGGGAGTGGATTATTGTGCAAAGTAATGAGCCTAAATAAAAGTTCTGGTTTTCAAAACCCTTTGGAGTTAATTCAGATGATGTTTGGGAAATTTGTTTCTAGTGTCTTCCCAAAAGTTATGCAGGGTTGTTATGCAGTTTCCAGGAAACCCGCAACTTCTATTACTACCACTTAAATTGATTTTCAGATCACTCACACATCTATAGAAAAATCCACTGATGAATAAAGCCAAGGCAAAGGCTAAAAGTGACTTTTTATATTTACTGCATTAGACTGAAAGACAATGACAGTTTATTTTGTGGCATTTGACTTAAAATCATATAATTTAAAAAAAAAAAACTTCGTCAAAATTAAGCCCCAGAAGCATAATTGCTGTAGTATGGCTGGCCTTTGATGACCACAGAGTTAGGCTCCATACCTCAATACTTCAAATGCTGAAGCATTCATCTCTTACTTTTCAGGCTCCAGACTAGCAAAGCAATCAGTTTCAATAAGAAGTGCCTATTCAGTGAAGCATTAAGGAAAAGTCCAACATGCTCAAGTCCAACAATGTTCAACAAAACCCAGCAGCATATGCTAAACTGTCAAGGGGATGTCAGAACATGCCAGAAAAATGCCTTGCTGACTGCGGATGAGCTGTTGAGATTGGATGACACCTGTCCAGTACAAAAGACTTTAAAGACCTCGTGTAAGCGAGCTGCGGTGAGGTGACGAGCGCTTCCACGTTTCAGGGGGAGATCAAGGTGCTCAACAGAGTGGCAGTTCAGGTCCATGAAGCATATTTCTCTTGGAAAGAAAGGTATGCCTGACAGCCTTGTCTACCAGCCACAGCCTTCCCAGCCTGGATACTTTACAGCTCATGGGTGTGGGATGGTTTTCTTCACAGAAATAAGAAATGTACAAACCATAACTCAGGAACAAAGTGTTCATTCAAGCTGATGTTTATTTATATTTTCACAGTCCTTTTATGCTGAAAAATGGTGCTTTGTGCTGCTGGATTTTTTCACTTTAACTGTCTAATAAAAGCTGTTATGTGTGTTTTGTAATTTTCACCCCCAAGAACCATGAATTCCTATCATTTCATTCTTACACCATTGATACATATACCTTCTGGTAACCCATGGAAACAGTACTCCTTGTTTTAAGTAGCAGGTGTTGAGGACATGGCAAATAGCTGCCTATTCAGTTTAGACCACCTAATGGAGCTTTAAGGGCTAGTCAACATTTTCATTTAAATTATGCCAGGATATTGTGCATGCACCTCACACAGTGAGCTTTGCTGGAAAGCTGCAGGGATTCAATAAGCCCTACATTACACAGTCTGTCTCTGCAGACAATTTTAATAGCAAGGGTCTAGGCTGCTTTTACGTTTGCCCTGTTTAGCTTGAGGTTTTTATACCTGTTAAACAAGTCAGACTGTATGAGCCAAAGTCATTGCTCCTACAGTTCAGTCTTAGTCAATCAATTTATTCCCGGGATGAACTGCTTACTGTGGTTAGTGAGACAGTTGTTTTGGGTTTTTTCTATAGAAAAGTATATGTCTCAATATTGAAAAGACTTCTACTTATGAAAGGGGAGTCAGTGAGACTAACTAAGCAACCTGCTCAGTTTAAAAATTTTAGAAAATGATTATGCAATACTAGGAGCTTGCCAAAAATAGAATCACTGAGGTAAATAGTCACAAAAATTTCACTATAAGGAAATATACTTCCTACATTTTTTGATCAAAATGAGTTCCTGCTGTCTTTGGTCACTCATTCTGTCAAAATTAATTTTTGACTCTAGGCCATCATCAAAAACCATGGATTTTCCTGAACATATTATAAAGAATGCAGAAGTCTTCCTTCTGTTACTTTCTGCTCTGGAGATAAGAGAATGAGGAGGAGGGAAGTGTTCAACCACAGAAGGAAGGCTGAAACTGATTACCCTCATCTAGAATGATCTTTTAGTTGCTCTTATTTTTTTGAAGTGTTTCCATCCCTGCAATCCTGTTCCCGGGAAAAAAAAAATGCTATGCAGCAAATTTGCACAGAACACAGGTAGTCTGGACAACGAGAGCTGCATAAGTAATTCCTTAAAGTATTAGTTGCTTTTTTAAAATCTTACTCTAAAAAATATTGTAACTTTATAGGTCTTGAAAAATTATTTGGCAGATTATGTTTGTATGTTGCTATTAATTCCTTTCCAATGTCTGCAGATGCAGGTTCAGCACAACTCCAGTATGGGCTTACAAAGGCATTAGGGTGAGGAGCTGCTTCATTCCAAGATGCATTCCAGGCTCACTGCAAAGGACAAACATCAGGAAGCCTCCTGATTCGTTAAATACACTATATCAACTAAAAAAAAAATATATAATCTTTTGTTCTTAAAGAGAACTTCTGTATTGAGTAAACACTGCTGTTTTCTGATTTCAGGTTGTTGGTTTCTTTCTGTGCCAGGTTCTGGGGTGGTTTTGTTGTTATTATTTGACTGTTCTTATTTTAAAAAGGCAATACTCACTTGTCTAATTAGGGGGTGTTTAGATCAAATTTATACAGTGGTTAACTTCATTATATAAATTCTGAACCTAAGTAATTATTTGATATCTAGAATTTGCTCTAATTATACCAACCCCTGCTGAAATAAAATATAAGGGTAAGTTTGATAGCATTTATGTAGCATAAGTCAATGATTTCTCTCTGCGCCACACTCCATTACATAATCTTACCTAGAGAACCATGATATTAAACACTGCCACAATATTGAGGAATAATACAAAAGCTCATTGATTTCCTGCTATTATAAGCTTTAGAGAATTCAAATTATCATGATTTTTCCAAAAGTGCAGCCTAAGACTGCATTGTGTCACCAAGTCACAGGTTAAGTTAAGACTTGGGCACTTCACACATTGTAACAGCAAGCAGAAAAACATACATTTGCCTCCTTCCTTGTTGATATTAAAAGGATGTTCCAGGGACTGATAGAAAAGTAACATTTTTTTTATTTTGTCAAGCTGCAGCAAGTAAGAGTATGTGAGGGAACTCTTTTTGAACACTTCTAGAAAGAGTCTGTCAATAACAAGGTGTTGCTTATCAGCAGTGCACTGTTTCATTATTTTTTGAAAAATATGGGAATATCACATGCTGCTTCTTTATATTACTTCTTTCTTGTCACTATCCATGAAAAAAGGCATGCCAACCCCAAGATCTTTTATCATCTGCCTGGTTTACTTTAGAGTTTAGCAGATGGAACAGTTTAGGTCTATGATGCTCATATACACAGACATATGCATTTTATAGAGACTCTGAAAGGTCTCTTAGTTATTTATAAATTACTCATATATCTGTGGAGAAAGAAAAGACAGAAGGGGTTTGCAATCATCCACACTTTTTTTACTGATAATTTAGATGGTACGTCTGGGCTCTGGCACATTTTCATAATGCTGCAGAATAAGAAATCATTATACATTGTCTGGACTGCAGTAACAATGTTTTCTTGTATTCTCAACTTATGGCAGGGTTGAATTATTTTACTTGGTTTAGTCTTAGAATTACAATTTAAGTCACAGTGCATTATCTGGCATGTGCTGTGGACAATGCATAAATGTGTACACATAGCACATATGTGGTGAACAGTGCACTAGCAGTTGCTATAGCTCAGCTGATACATGCATGTGGCTTTCATGTAATCCATTATTGTGGGAAATGCAGAAAAGGGTAGGAGAACTTCTAAGGGGTCAGAAATAAAAGCAGGTTTTAAGAATAAAGCAGAAAGATTTTTAGGAAAAACCTTCGGCTGCAAAAATATTAAAGAAGATACAATTGTACAGCAGAGCAAGAACATGAGAACAAAGGTTTAAGTTTCCAGGCCTAGCTGAGATGACTTTTAGAGTTGCAAGAAATATGCTTAGCAAGCAAGATAAAGTTAAGCTTAATGGAATATTATGCACTGTTATATAAGCTAGAAACAAGCAAGCATTGTTTATAACGAATGTATGTGCAATATAGAAGATTGGTTGAAACAGCTGTCTGTAATTTTTAGAATAACTGCTATTGGCTGAAAAACTTTTAAGAATGCTCTGAAACCCAGAAATCTTTGGTTTTTTTGCCTGCAGCGTGAGCCTGTGTTATCTCTGATGTCTCTTGTCAGTTTATGAGTTGAATAAAATAATAGAAGCTCACGGAGCGTCTGTCCTGGCACCCTGTCCCATTTGGTTTCAGCAGCACAACTTTTGCCCAATTATAGGATCAACATCTTAAAGGAAAGCTTTCCCTAACCACCCACCAGACAGTGCAGTCCTGTATTGTGTTTCCATTCACAGTGATTTAGTGAGCAACTGCTACGCAGCCAGAACTAGCATGTGGACAGAGGACATCTTTCACCATTCTGTTCAGTTCACCTGCTCTGCTGAAGAACACACTCTTGAATTTCAAGATGTAAGGAAGTATTTTTAAAAGCAGTTACCTTATTTTGCTCACTACTGAAAGGAAATTTTTTCCACCTTCCACCTTGAATTCATTGAAACCAGTCCGTACAAGTATCTTCACCACAGCTGAAAAATAATTCTATCAATTATTCCTTGAAGGAGTTTAATCCCTTCATGTAGAATTTAATCCCTCTATGCAGCTGTAGGCAGCACATCCTCTCCATGTCATGAGGATGAACAAGGAATTGATCTTTTAGTTCCTTCCAATAAGCTGTGATTTCCTGGCTGGTGCCCCATCAGCCCATGTACCCTGAGAGCCGGTGCTGTGCCAGCTGCCTCTTGGGCAGCTCAGGGCAATCACCATCCCATTTCTGCCTTGGACGCCCTGCTCTGCCTGCTGACTTCACCAATGGTCCTTAGGCTTTTCCTTACATCTGAAAGTACATTTCTGGGAGCAGCAGTTCAACCTGGAGTAAAGTACTCTATAAACTGCTACCAAAGGTAAAACAAAGTAATCCTTCACAGGCCAATTCTAAAATATATTAATTCATTATAAAGTCTTCATATCACATAGCACAGCCTGTTTTGCTGTTGCCAAAAACAGGGAAGTGTTTCTATAAAATAAATCTTAGTCTGATTCAGATACAAATTACAGTATTCCTATTTTGATTTAGGGATATTAAAATGTCATTAAAAGTTCAGGACAACTTTGATCAAATTTGTGCTTGCTTCATTAACATTTGTTCCACTACTGAGGGAAAGAAAAGAGCTCTTTTGAATTACTGTGTAAGTAGCCTTTTATTGAATTGTCTGCCTCATAATGTGCTGATTTTGGGGGGAGATTTTAACTGCACTATCTATTATGACAAAGACAGGAACCATTTAGAGTCTCACCCTCCATCTATAAAAGAATTCTCCTTTCTTACACATTTATGATTTAACTGATGTGGTAGAGGAATTTTAATCCATAAAATAGGCAATATACATGACTCACTACCAGTGCTAACCGTCTTTCCAGAAAGAGAAGATAGGTTTTGCACTTATAAGAAACATTTAATTCTGTTAAAAATGAGCTATATCCATTCTAATAGCTTTTCTTCTGCTGATCGCAGCATGTTATTCTTATTTTTGTTTCCTCTTCCTTACAACTGTTAACATGCATGAGAGTCTGATGACGTATTTTCAAAATTCTTTCTCTACGTGAAATAAGTACGAATGCTTTTACATGGAAATAATGTCTTTTCAAGACCTCATTTTGTGCTTAATAATCAATTCTAATTTAACCTGTTTGTATTCTCATTTGGCTAGACCTATTTTACACCATCCTGATATGAAAAGCAAGCCTTCAGGCCATATAAAATAAATGAGAATTTGAGGCCACGTGTAAGTGCTTTGCTGAATCAAGACTCAATTACTAGACCATTACTGCGATACCATTATATTGTATTACAGGCTTTAACAAACCCATCATAGTTGTTTCCAGACATCTGTTCTTAAGTTCCAACATTACAAGGTCATATCTTTAAAAAGTGATAAGAAATTAGCTTGTGTTTCAGTCATGTTAGATTATGTATAAGAATTAATAATTCAATAATTAGATTATTTAAACAAATAAACCAAGAATAAGAAATAAGAACATTCTTCCTTTTAGCAAATGATCTCGGACACTTTCTAACACCTTCTGAAACTTTAAAGGAATGTGAAAGGCTGAATGGAGGCTGTTAATTTTTCCATTTGTCACAGAAAACTGAAATGTTGATCAAGCTCAATAATGGAGAGGGGCCTCGTGGAGAGATACTGAAGGACTGTTCAGTGCTTCTGTTATTCCACAAAGCAAGGAACACATTTACTTTTATGATTTTATGAAGTTGTGCATGGTGGACTGACATAAGAATTCCTCCTCTTACTGGGAAGGACATTTTCTGACAATGGCCGAATGGGAGAAAGTTTTATGAATCAATCACAAGGATTTTGAGAATTAATTCTAGGCATTGTGAAAAAGGCAATGATATGATAAATGAAAAATATTTCTCCTTTTCTTTTACTGTTTCCTGAGGCTTGCCATAGAAAAGAAAATGGAAAATTTAGATGAAGACAGAATTGAATATTTCTGTGAAATATTTTCTTCTGCAATGAGTGGTAAGGCATTTCTAAAATATTATTTAAAGCATTTTATTTGTCTTTAATCTTTAAAAAATGTAAGTCTAAAAACATCCAAACTGACATTTTCTAAAATATATATTTTGGAATAGGTTTGGTTTTGGCCCTCAGTATTATGTTATGCAATTTATATTATGATGAATGCATGCAAGCACAACTCGACCATTTTGCAATTTTGCTGTCAAAATGTGAGCTTCTATGTCTGTACTGTAATTGTACAACTCTAATTATTGCAAGGCATGTCTCATAAGTCAAGCTTATTACAAGAGGGCATGAGAAAGGAAGATACTTTTTTTGAATAAAAGAAAAAATCACAACCAGCAAAAAAAAACAACAACAGACCCCACCAAAAACAACAAAAGAACCCCTCCACCAATGACACCCTGAATGTCTTTCTGCCCTTCTCCAGCATGGGCTCCAGTGCCACAAGGAATGAATAAGAGGACCCCAGGCATTCTGCTTTTTTCCCAGAACTGTTGGATTTTCTCAAGCTTTCTTGTCTATTGTCCAGGTTGGCCATGGATGTTGTGCATGACTAAAAATGTTCTTTGTCATAACAAATGAAATGAGAAGGAGATAGGACTGTTGTCCGTGAAAATGGGAGCTGGAACATTGTCTTGAGGTAAATTATACAAGGGTTTCACTGGGCTCATGCTAAAACACCCCTAACAGATTTGCTTTAGCTAATGTGTTTTTGATCAAAGAAGGAGACATTTCAAAATAATATACTCTGATAGAGATTCTATCTCTTAGAACTAGAGAAGATGTTTGATCATCTTTGTTTTGTCTTGCTTTAAAACCCAAAAAATTTCAGCTTAGGTTTCAATTTATGCTAGAAGTACAGGGAAAGGAACTTATCTATTTAATATTGCCACATCAATAAAAGCAGAAAATAAGCATTTTTTTGATTAAGTGATAACATTCTATTTATATCAAAAATCTCTGAGACTTTGAGAATTGGATTTCAGTGGAGAAGAATCTAGTCCCTAATAAACCAAAAGCAGAACACCTTTTTGTCAGGAATGTTTTATTTAGTGTTTGCAGAAGTGTCATCATACAGGTGGGAGGATAGTGTGCTTTTTTCATTCTTTGCATCCATCTGCATTTCTTGTTCTTGTGGGACTCTAGGAGTTAGAGCAAGAGCTGAAAGGCAAAACAACAAAAGACTTGACTGGAAGTAAACATTGCATAGGGTAATATTTTTTCCATGAGAAGAGTGTTGAAACACTCAGTCCCAAAATATTTGCTGAAAGAAATGTACGATAGGAAAAGTAATAGCTAAGCAAGCAAAGGCACTTGGAAAGTAGGGAATGAACTGACCTATGGCATGGAGAAAGTTATAAAGCAAATGAGCAGATCTTCAGCTACTGAAAGTCAATAAAAGTCAAAGCCCTAAGTTGGAAAGCTCAAGCACTCATTAAGTGTGATTTTTTTTCAGACATATTACTTAAATTCTAGGGACAACACTACATTTTAAAAACACACTGCTTTAATAAATGATGCCAGACACCCTGCACCACTTGATATCCTCCACGAAATGAGAGAGTGAGGCAGCAGCCTCAGGGAAATATGGCAGAGAGGTAAAGCCTTTAAGGTATCAAGCAATGATGAGATGGGGAAAAAAGGACTTTAGAGAGTGATTAGTCTGAAAAAATCTTCCCATCATAGTAGCTTTGTGTACACACAGCCCAGGCTGCTTCACAGTCCCACTAGTTTATATCCCTGTGACATTCTTCCAGGCATGAGTAGAGACTTGATTTTTTGTGATACTCAATGCAATGGATTTTATTTGAACCACACATTTGTAGTAATCCTTTATTCCATGTTGAATTTAGCTTATAAAGGCAAAAGAATACCTCCCCTAAACTCCCCTTTTTGAAAATCTTGTCATTCAAATGAGGGGAAAATCTACACTTTCTCTCTTGGCTGAAAAATAGTAACAAAAATGTGTAAATTTTGCAAAATGAATTGAACTCACCTTCAAATTGCACCTATTTGGAACAGCTTTGTTGCTGCTGCTGCTAGACATATTTCCTGCTTTTTGGTGGGATGGAAGGAGAAAACAGAAAGCAATTCCTCAATGTCTCACATATAATTTGTAAACAGGCTAAACTGCTTGTATTTTGTGTTCCTGTTTCATAATTCTTTTGCATTTGTATTCAAAGGCAACTCTTCAATGTCTTACCAGGGGTAAGATTTTGTCTTAAAATATTAATAAGGGAAAAACACATATTCCAAAGAAAGGTGTTGGTAACTTTACATCACTTCTCCTAAACAATATAATGAAACCATTTGTTAATAATGTTAAAATGAGAACAATCCAACCCAATGATTACTGAAAATGACTTCAAGCAGAGCTGAAAAATTGATTCAATGTGAAGTTAGATGCTCTACATTATTACATCTTTCAATAGCAGCTGAAAACACAGTCTGCTTTGGTAAATTAGCCAGGGCAGAATGAGCACAACCAAAAAATCCTGAAAAAATAAAACAAAACAAAAAATACTGACCTGCATCCCATAGTTAAATATAATTCTAATAAAAGTTCTTTTTGTTATATTCAAAGTTCATTCTTCTGACTAAGAGAAAGAGAAGTTTGAATCAAAAGTGCTAACTTTTAAAGGTCCCATTTCCAAAGGCAAGTTGGATTTCTCAGTTGATCTACTTTACAGCAAGCTTGGCAGATGATCTGTTTGCACTGGCAGATGATCTGTTTGCACTGGCAGAAGAACCAGATGTTTTTTTTGCTAACTTTTGTTTGCGCTTTGTCAGAACAACTGGCTCCTTGCTGGCATGCTGTTGTCAATGGAAAAGTTTTGCAGAAAGGTGATCCTGCTTGTGTACTAACAGAATTTTAAAATGAAAACTGCACTGCACTGCGCTACAAGTTATATGTACACCTTTTCACCTCAGCTGAGATCTAAATCTAACTAAAGGCAGACAGTCATGCAGAAGAAAATAGATTCAAAAATTAATGTTCTTCTTACAACTTAGATTGCACCTGAAAAGCAGTGTATCTTTTCCCACGTGGTTAGTCTTTTTTCTCTTGTTTTGTTTTGCTTTTCAAATGCCCAGCTTTGACTGAACTCTTGTGAGGTCTTGGCGTGTATAAATCCCTCAGCCCAAGGGTTGCACAAGAAAAAATTAATGCAGAGTGAAATAAAATTTATGTTTCGTTAGCTTGCAGTTCTCATGTTTCTATTTCTATGCATGTTCTTTTTTATTATTATAAGAAAATATCACATAATTCCTAATCCTGTATAACATATGCTATTGAATGTTTTGTATATCTTCATCCAATTCCCTCTTACTAGTCTTCTGTACAAAGAACACAAGGGAGATTAGAGATAATTTCCCTATATCAGCTTCTCCAAAGCAGTCACAGCGAATTATGGTTGGCCCTTTCCAACTGTGGTGATGTCTGCCACACCCATAGGGACCCCTTTAGTTAACAGTGACGTTCACAGATTTTACAGAGACAGAAATGAACAACCATGATTCCAAAACTGCTTCCATCAGTTCTTTAATTAAAATGAAACTCTAGAGTTCTTTTTGTTTATTAAATGGCATTCATGTTTTAGCACATTCTTACAGCATGTCCACTCAGTAATTTTATTGAGAAAACGTAGAGACACATGGACATAGATGGGTTATTTACCTACTGTGTGTTAAATATTGAACATGTTCTTATTTGCTTTGTCAGTTTGATTAAGCTGGGGCTGTCATCTGTCTGCTAGACAGAAAACCCTGGTATCCTAACTTGAAAAATATGCTCATCACAAGTGGATAAATAGTGTTTCTCCCTAAATCATTTAGAGTCAGATTCTTAGAGAGCCCAGAACTGATGGAATGAATGTTTGCAATCATCCTCAGATGTTTCCTTGTTGGCAAAGATGTTGTTAAATGANAAAAAAAAAAAAAAACACCAAAAAAAACCAAAACAAAAGCAGTTGTTTGCTCACCACATTCTGGCAAGGAAATAAAATTGATGGGCTCTCTGGCATGCTGTATCTAAAGAGCTGAAGAAACGGGCAGCAGCAGCAGACTGATTTCAAAATGTATGTTAAATGCTAATTTGTGTCAGGATATTTTATCTCTTCCTTCTTCTGTTCCCCAGAATCTTTTTTTCACAGCATGCTCACACAGCAGAAGATAATAATTAAACCACTGTTCATTGTCTGTCACTGACACACATTAGAAAATTTTGAAATAAGACTGAAGAATAGCCAAAATTAACTTTTAGAAACTCAGTTTTTTCATTTGTTTTACTGTGAATTTAGGTCATTAAATAGGTGATATTTTATTAAAGCTGAACAAGGAACTGTAATTTCTCTTACAAAAGATACAGAAGTTTTGAAATTTGTTTTCCTCCCAACTTGAAACAGATTTCTTTTTTCCTGTTAAAAGAAAATCTGATACTAAAATATATAGTTTTTTAAATCAGTCCACTATGATCATTTGAAAATAAATTCTTCATGATGTATTGAAAGAGAGCCAGAAACCCTCAATGGAGAATTTTATCACTTTTGTCCTCTGAATTTCTCAGACTGCAGTATTTTTAACTCAAGTGGACTACTCTGACAGCTACATGTTGGAAGTCCTAGGATTCCCTGAGCCCATAATCATAAATCGTGGAAATCCATGGAGGAAAAGAGAAAAGTCTATTTGAGAAGAGGTGAAATAGGCTAATTGGCTTGTTGAACATCTCCCAAAAAGGGTCTTGTCAACATTTCTTTTTTCTCTTTCCCACTGGGAGTCTGACCAGAGGACCTCATCTGTGTGGGGAAGGGAAGCAGTGTCCTTCCTCCTTGGGGTGAGCTGCAGTACTCTTTTTGCAGATGATTGGAATAACTGGAGTGTCCCTAGGGTTCATTCCCATTTTTAGTGCCCACAGACATGACCCTAAAGAGATATAGCATGTTCACACTGCATGCTTCAAATTGTGGATGCAATTCATCCATCTATAATGAATCTATTTCAAAATTAAAATTTCAGTGACAAATGTAATTTTTTCAGTCTCCTCTGCAAATTTCTCCATCTTTTCATACTTTGGAATCAACAATAATGGTGGTTGCTTAAAAGTATGATTATGTATTTCTCATTGTATACCACAAAAAAAAATGCAGTTACCAAAGTCTTCACTCCTGGAATAGTTAATCCAACATTTGAGCATCTCCAAGTATGTATTTAAAAAGATCTCTAAGGAAGGAGTCCACTTTTGGTTTCACAGACAGCAAACAGGCACAACACGCTCATACACATGTAAATGCTGCAGCAAATTCTGGGATTTAACTGAAGTATGCTCAGAGCTTTCATAACCTCTGAGTTAGAATATCAAATAGCTTTTTGCAGTTTTGACATGGTTTCCTAGTTCCAAACAAAGAAGAGAAATGTCTCTGTAGTCACTTAAGGACATCACACAGTATTCTGTTAAACTATTCTACAATCCCTCAACATCAGGAGAAAAAGTTGTCATCTAGGACTTCAAAACAAGAGAGGACTTGGAAAAGAAATATTCAAACCATGGCAGTGACTTACAGCAGTGGATGCTCTTCCTGGCTTCCAGGATGATGGGCATTTGCTTGTATTAGTCTCTTAGTACAGGACAAGACAGGGTGAAGATGGAGGGTGAGTGTTCTATGCTGTCCTGGGGAAACACTATGCTTGTACTCTTTTTAATGAAACAAAGATTCTGTGCTGTAGAAATCTGAAATACAGAGTTTGAGTGTAGCACAGTGCATTGACACAATTTTGAGCTGTTATAATACCAGCATGTTAAAAACTTATCTGGGCCTTGATTTCAGTGTGTGAGAACAGAACTGTCTTTTGTTTCTCGTTTTCTCATTGTAGCTCACTTGTAAGTATTATAGATAATCACCAAACAAAATGCCAAACTCCTAGCTCATTGCCTGAGTTCTTTGTTCCATAATTACATATGAAAACTAAACTCATGGTTAGAGACTGCAGTACTCTGTTATCAGAACAACAAAACACGGGAGGGAGATTTATAGCATGCCTGGTGTTACAAATTATCTACACATGAAAGGAAGAAGAAACAGCTAATAGTGGGAGTAGCTATTAAGTGTACAGCTATTCTTTCACAGCTAGGATCCCATACAGGGCTATCCACCACAGTTCAAAGCCTTAACCCACCAGTGTGTTATTTACTTTCACATTTGTCATATGTTCCTGCTCTTTTCTCTCTCCTGAGAAAAGTATGAGCAGTGCATGTTTTGTTTCCACATTTTAATTGCCTTAGGGAAAGAATCTGCCACAGACACAGAAACATTTGAATTCATTTTTCTCCAACTGTTCTTGGAAAAGAAACTATCATGTTTATACAATACAGGACAGCCTTGGCAACTGTTACATGGATGGTGCCTTCCCACAGATCACAGAGTGCCTCAGTCTATTAATGACCTAAACTCCATTCAGCAGTGCCCTTGGAAAACTTCTGTTGCTAGCAAATGCTGAATCAGAAACACTCCCAAAACAAATCTGGTGTAAATTAACTTAATTATCTAAAGCTTCCAGGAGCCTGGGGATTTGCAACAAAGTATTTATAAAAGCTGAAAAACAAGAACTAAGTAAAAAATTAACACGTCTTCCCATATGAGCAATAAACAAATCTTAATCATTCAAGTCTCATGTATGTATAATGAACGAGCATGTTAATACACATCTTACAGGCTGAAATAGAGTTATTTACCTCTTACCAGAGTTCATGGAAGGTCCCAGGGTCAAGCCCTGGCTCCTTGAGGTCAAGGGGAGTCTTATATATGAGTATTTTCTTTCTCTCTGCACTATGTCTCGTAGTCTTCTATTCAATACCTGTCATTTCCATTGACTTTAGCAAAAGGATTTTTACCTATTTTTTAATAAACCAGGTACTAATATCAAATAACTCTCCTCATACCTATGCTGCATGTTTATTTTGTCTAAGTCTACCTGTGTGCTGTAACTCATTTGCTTCTTTCTATACAGCTGGAGATGCCTGGAGATCCAAGATGCTGAACCAAGTTGGAACTTCATTTTACACACAATGGGGACAGATTGTGGGACATTTTTCCAGCTAACATTGATGCCATGGATGGGCATCATAACTGGCACAGAGCAGGTAAATAAGGAGTTATATTTCCCTTACTTTTAGTATAATGAGAAGCAGCATAATGACAAACAGAAGAATCATTTGTGTATCCATCTGGGATGTACAGCCTAAAGAAGGATCTCTCAGTTGAGCAAGTGCCCATCACATGATGTGATACAATAAAGCTGCTGGGTTTTTTTCCTTGTGAGAACACTACAGTTACCATATTTTCAGATGTCTCAATATCTATCTTCCCTCAAAACATAGTTTTGAAAATAAGTAAAACAAAACCTCCAAGCCTGCAAGATCAAGTCAAAATGCTCTCACAATCCCTATCAGATTCTGGGTAAATAGCTCCAAGTCAAAACAGTACAGAAAAGAAAGTTAAATTTATGAGATGGGGGAAGGAAATTATTAAGGTGAGGTATTTGGAATATCGTTCTATTGCTTTGCTCCATAACCTAGAGTAAGATTAACCTACTGAGAAATAACAACCACTGGTTTGGGGAATGTTTTCTTGGGCCTGTTGAACTGTTTGGAGGTTTTCTCTATTGTGGAGCAGACTAATAGTATGGTGAAACATCTGAGTGATGTTTCATGGAAGAAAGAGAGGGCTTGGATATATTTACATTTTCTGAATTGGCCTCTAACATGTACCTTAATTCTCAACTGTATTTCTCTAACAGTCATGCCCTATCTTTGTGAGTGACAAAGGCCATTAGTTGAACAACCATAACAATTCATTACCATAATTAAGGAGACTATTTAATATGTCAAAGTCTACATTTTCTAATAGATATAATTAACATAGTATTTTGCATTCCTTGAATATTCTCAGTATCCATCCAGCATGAGGTTTCTGACCCAACCAAAAGATGAAGCAATTTCTGATTTCAGTTTTTGAAAAGTAACCTTAATAACCTATTCCATCCTTCACTGCCCATGCATTAATGCTGCTTTAATCTCCTATCTTTTATGCTACCTCTTGGAACAATGATGAGGAAGTTGATATTCTACCCTGCAGAGTAGAGTATTCCTTCTTATCCCCTAGGATGTGTGCATTTCATGGATGTCTGTCACACTATTTCTTCTCCTAAAAAGCATAAAAAACAGTCATATCATTGTGCATTTCTCATTTGTAAAATATCATAATGTGTCCAAGTTCAAGGTCCTGCAGCTGGGATGGGATGATGGGACTGAGAACAGCCCTGCAGGAGAAGGACTTGGCTGTACCTGTAGATAAGAAATTGACCCTGAGCCAACAACACATGCTCCCAGCCCAGAGAGCCAACCCCATCCTGGACTGTGTGCAAAAAGTGTGGCCAGCATGTCAAGGGAGGTGATCCTGACCCTCTACTCTGCAATTGTGACCCCACCTGGATCACTGCATCCAGTTCTGGGGTCCTCAGCAGAGGACTGACAGAAATCTTTTGGAATGGGTCCAGTGCAGGGCCACAAACACAGTCAGTGGGCTGGAACACCTCTCCTGTGAAGACAGGATGAGAGAGCTGGGAGTTTTCAGCTGGAAAACAGAAGGCCCTGGGGAGATGTTATTTCAGCCTTTTAATACTTAAAGGGGGCTGGCAAGAAAGATGGAGAGAAAGTTTTTAGCAGAGCCTGTTACAACAGGGCAAAGCAGGTTTAAAACTAAGAGAAGTTAAACTGGATATAAGGAAGAAATTTTTTTACAATGGAGGTGGTGAAGCACTGAAATGAGGTTCCCAGCAAGATGGTAATTATCACATTCCTGAAACATTCATAGTCAGGTTGTACAGGGCTCTGAGCAACCTGGTCTAGTTGAAAATGTCCCTGCTCATTGCAGGGGGCAGAGTTGCATTAGATGATCTTTAAAAGTCCCTTCCAACCCAAAATATTCTATGATAGCAAGATTTCAGTTTAGCATATTCCTTTGACCCATACACTCAGACCTGCACCTGTAATCAGGATTCAACTTTTGTCTTGATACTTGTGCATATTTACAGAAACAAATATTCATGTTTTATGTGGTTTTGTGTTTGTGTAGTTTATAGTACAGCTGAGGCTGAAGGAAGTTTAGAAGCACACTGAAAAAATATATTTGGGTCTGAAAAATCTGAAGTCAAAATATGTTTATTTGAAACAAATATGTTATTTCAAGCAAAGTCCTGATTTTGGCATTTAAGTACTTTTAGTGAAGTATATTGAAATCATAGGATAAGTCTGCACAAGCATCCTCTTTAACTAGGACCAGAACATTTCCAAAGTCATTTGTACTTCCAAAGAGGCTGGCCAGCATCTACCTCACTTATTTGTCCAAACACCTGACTAAACCTTTATTTCACAACTCTCTGAGCTGATGCTCATCCACAAATTGAAGGGTTTTACAATAAAATTAAACACTTTACATTTGTGTAGTGCTGCCCATCTGGTAATCTCAAAATGCAGCAAAACATTAATTAAGCCTCAGAAGTTGTTGGAAGATAATGAAGCTAAAAGTATTTCTTTAGTAATTAATGTTTCTTTTATTTCATTCTCAGATGTGCATGGGTCCACTTAATATTTCAGACAAATTTTTCCTGCATTCCACTCTTGGATAAGCTCTTTTTGGTCTATATAAATGCATCAGCTAGTATGGAACTGCACAAGAGATATTTTAAAAGGGAAATTTTTCCTTCTTACACAAAGATGATTTCCCAACCACCTCCTTCTCAGCCACAATTTTAGTGGCTCAGTGTAAATACTTTTACCTTTTCTATATTGGTAAGTAACACGCCCACCCTTCATCTTTGGTATCTGTTGAAAGAAAAGATTTTATTAACACACTGAAGAAGAAATTGAGAAAATAATAATCCTTATATGAGCTAGTCCAGCTCACATTTCACCCAAAAGGTTTTTGCCAGGAGCTGCCCATCCAAGGCAATCACATGTCCATGACAGTCTGCAATCTGTTGGAAGTCCAATTCTCTCCTCTTTGAAACTGAAATAGTAGTCATTTAGTAATATTACTTAAATCACTTAAAAATGCTTTAAAAAGGATTCAATGATTGCAGAAGGATGATTAAGTAAGAGCTGATATGGAATGCACAGCAAAAGACAGTTCAAATGTCCAGTCCAAAGGGGAAGGAACAAGAATGAAATGACTGGAATTGTTCCACTCCACAATGAATGACTCCCTGGTCTTCTCAGGCACAGGGTTTGAAATATTTGGACTCATGTAATCAATACAAAGCATCTCCTGGTTTCATAAGTGGTTTTAGGCAATCTCATTTGACTTTGTTTTTCTTTTGTAAACCTAAGCCAGATTTTCTCAATTCGACTCAAAACTTTGACTTGAGCGTCTTCACTGGCATTCATCAAAAAGAATCTTGAAAGGACATCAGCAAAATATTTAGCAATATCAAAGAACCTCCAGGTCACCTCTCCAAGTCAATTTATGCCAATTCTCCATGAAACACTGCACAAAACAGCGTCTGTTTGCTCTGCTCAGAGTCAGCTAGAAGATAAGAGATTGGCTGGGATACTGAAGGTGATTCTCAGGGTGATTGATAGAGATCACAGAGGCTTAGTTCAGGACTCCAGCCAGCTGTAAGTGACAGAAGTGCTCTCAAATTTATCCACTCAACAGAATCCTTTGAAGGACTGTAATTGTTTTGCTCTATAGACAGTAGAAAACTTACACCTAAAGCTCCGTGGGTCTTCTTATTGTCTCTGATGAATACACTGGGATTTTGAACATATGAAACAAAAGTTAATTTAGTTTTGAAACAAATCTGAGATACTGAATTACAATGGAATCATATGCTAACATAAGAGCACAGCAAAAGGAATTAAACTTTGTAACTCAAGTATCCTGTTTAAATAAGGATCAATGGTAGGGCAATGTTTAAAATTTAGAACACAGAGAAATAAAACCAGGAATATTTCACTGGCATGTATCAGGGAACAAAACAAATTAAAACAGTTATTTATTAGTTTTCTTTTTATACTGAAGGGATGAGTTTTAAGAAGAATTCAGAGTGAAATGGGTAGGACAAGGAGGAAACACAGAAAGTTATGGGAAGAAGTTACATACTACAAGTGCTAGCAGACAAAGGAAGACTGAGGTACCTTTGAAGATATTCAAATTTAAAGGCAAGTGTTTTGCAAGTCTCACTTCATTTTTGCAGATAAAGTGAATGATGAGTTGTCTTTTTCACTTTGTCTTGCTTTAGAATTTTATGCTTTATTGTGATGGACATAAGGGTATAACTTATCTACAAGAAAGGCAAACAGAAGGATGGCAAATATTTTTGAATCTGCAAGTATACACTATCTGAGAAAAGGTGGGTTGGGGGCATGTATGTAACAGTGCCACATAAGTGAAAATCCCATTGTGTAAAGAGAGGGATCTGCTTCAAACTCAGGATTTCTTGTTGATGTATGTAATGACACAGTCTGTGCTTGTCATGTCTTTTACGGCTTTGTGAGCTCCTCAGATGTGCAATGACAATTCACCCTTGAAATCTTGGTTTGGATGAGTCATTCAGCTCTTTCTCTTTATTTGCACATACAGAAAAAGGTACATTCTTCCTTCATGTCCATTGCCCTCTGGGCTTGCTCTGCCTCATGCACACTTCTTTATGTCTTTATCTAAAGCCTCTATTCAGCACATCAGAGCTCACTGCAGGGAAGAAAGAAGGCCTTGCATTTGCATATTCCCACTGAGTCACAGATTTTCTTCTTCTTATGGGTCCTTATAGATTTTCCTCTCCCTCACATAGACCTGATGTGTGGTCCTCTTTCCAGTAAGCCATCTTCATCCACCAGTCACCACAGCTTTTCCAAATATGTCCTATCCCGGTGCAACAGAGGTTTCCTAGGGACCTGCTGTCCCTCCTGCTCCTGGGCACACAGTATAAGTAAGCTGTGATGAGGTGCCTGAACTGGTCCTTGACCATCCTCTGAGCCAGGCACTGGAGTGTGTGTCCTGTTGGACTGCAGGCCAGCAGTGAGAACAGCTTTCCCCCAAAACTCCTTTAATCAGCTGTGTGAGAAGAGCAGAGTATCCATATGCATTGAGTTCAGATTTGCTATATAGTTGGTTTAATGTCTAGGAAATAGATTATGGCTCTGTTCATTTTGAGTTAAAATTTGAGCACCTGTTATAGGAACCCATGAACAGAGTTAAATTGAAATTCTACTCTAGTAAAAATAGGTAAATATTTCATTTTTTACTATACAGTAGGTCAGCAAACACCTGCCCTTACCAGCCAGAAATAAGATATAAAGAATCTCTGTTTTTCATACAAATGGTTATAGATGATTACTGATGAAATATCTTAGAATTTGCAATATTTTTTCTTTTAATTTTCACCTCACAGGGAACCTCACACACCTTTTAAGTTGTTCCCTTTTGTTCTAGGATCATTTCAGAAGTGCACATGAGCTGGCATCATCCTATGTGTAATTGCTGCAACTAATTTTTTACAGTCTGTTTGGGCCTTACTGACAGGAAGACAAGCTGTTTTATTTCAAGCCTCTTTGAGGATATCATAACACGAGGAGAAAAACACCAGACATAATGAGACAGAATTATGTTATAAATCCTCAGAGGGAAATATATTTTCTCAAAATTCTTGGCACAGAAATTTGCAGAATGACCTAGTTGGTAAGTGGCAAGAAACAAAAAGTTAAGTAGCACAGTATAAACAAAATCCTACCCTAAGGAACATTAAACTGAAAAAAAAAAAAAAATCCCTGCAATTATCACTTAGGAATTATCCCCTTCATAATTCTCATGTCTTTCATGCAGATATCTTTAAATTATGGAATGTCTGATTTCATTTTCCAGTGGTTGGTGTAGGATTACAATCCAGTCTCTTTTTGGCTTACTTCAGGTTTGTATATTCCTCAATCATGAGAGCCCTAATCTAGAACCAACCTGGCCAAAATCTATTTAATTTCCAAACTCCAGCATGGCACTAATAACTTCTCTCATGAAGTTTAAAAAAAATGAACTTTTCAGTAAATAATATAAATACCTACAGTCATATAATTCTATCCCAAATAATGATGGTGTTTTCATTATAACCACTGCCAGAAATTTATTGCTAAATTGTAATTTGGCTTCTGCAATGAAACTGTGCATAAAATGATCTCACATGAATATTCTGCAGTCTGCTTGAAATGCATTTTTAACACATCTCTTAAAATTAAAAGTGTATTTGGGTTAATTAATCCATATCAATAGAATATTGGGGGAAATGCAGACATTTATTTTATTTCTATTTAAAGAACCTTTTTAAAATGAACAATGTCAGGATTCCCCTCACCATTACCTGTAAAAGTCAGTTAGAAAAAAGAATCAAATTTAAGCAGATGACAAATTGAAGATAATAAAGGTTACCTCTTGTTAAGCACTCAGAAAAAGCTCAGAGATGTAGCTTGTCCAATATTCCTGTTGGAGGTCAACATTCTACTTCTAATAAACACAGTGGCAAAACTAATGATTTGAATAACACAAGGGCAAAACCACAACTAATAAAAAACCCCCAAACCTTCACAGCTGAGATGAACAACAAGAAAAAGACTTCCATGTGTCAGACACATGGTGGGATTCTTGGGGCTCTCCTGGGCCAGAAATTGGACTTCAATAATCCTTGTGGATCCCTTCCAACACAGGATAATTTGTGACTCTATGACTCTATTTATTTATATAGAATAGATAGGATTCTATTTGTTTATATGGAATAAATTGATTTCCACATTCTTTCCCCCACAACTTTACTGTTCTTCTCAGATTAGATGGATCCTACACTTAGATGGTGCAGGGATAATGTCTCCTGCTCAGTATCCAACACAGGAGATGCTAATCAGGTTTGTGGATGTTACTGTGTATGTGAATTAGCTAAAAATACAAAGGACTTATTGCATATGTTCTCCACTTTGAACTGAGAAGTAAAGTGACTGTGATCAATAGAGACATCACTGAATGCATTCCCAGCAAAGTTAACACTTATTCTTTTGTCTTAAGTACAAGTCTGAAGATGTAAAAAATTAATTTTCTCTCACAGACTATATAATTCAAAATAACATCCAGAGAGGGAGGGTAATTGCTAGGTCCACAAATTGATTACCTTCATACTGCTGGAGGTCACCAAGAAGGTCCACTGCAGAATTAAGCTTTGATAAAGACTCAATGAGTTGACATTCAGTCAAAACCAATTTGTCTTTATTCAAAAATGAATATTGTTCCTGAGATCTGTAAAATATAAAACAGAGAAATAAAGTTACAGACATAAACCCATGGCAGGGAAGCAAAGAAAAGGAGGAAAATTTCTCTAGAACCTGTGTCTAGAGCTTTCCAGAAGCTCAGGGATGTGTCTCAGAGGTGTCAGGAAAAAAAAAGTCTCACCCTCAGAAGGCAGCATTTGGAATTGACTGCAACACAGAAGCAACTCTTTTGAGGGAAGCTAAAGCTGGTAAACAGAAACCCCCTTGGACATGCCAGTCAGGGGAAGTTGCTTTATAACCAATTTTTAATTTTTATTCTGTCTTTTCCATTTGCTGTCAGTTTTACATATTCTAGTTTATGGCCAAATAAATTCAACTTTTTTAAATGATAGCAACCTGTCTTTATTTTCTCTGATGAAGTCACTGTAAGAAAAAGACTGAGGCAAATCTTTATCACCTTTCACATTGATTCCTTAATTACAAGCAAGCCTTCTGGAAGAAGTATGTTAGTGACCCATCACCTGGAGTAAGCTTTAAAGGCTTTTCTTGATTTGAGAATGGTTCAGTGGAGGACAGTTATCATCTACTGCCAGTGTTAAACTGCAGCTTGTATCTGTCTTTGGAAAACTGGAAGATAACTGTAACTTACCTCTACCTGGTGGTAGAGAGGCACCAGAAATGATTACCAAAACAATTTGTAGAGTCTCTGCCATATAAGTTTTTAAAAACTTGCAAGTGCTTATTAAGAATATTTCCGGTATAAATGACCCTGCTTTGAGCAAAAAATGGGCTAAATCCCATCTCTCTCAGGATGCTGCTCCTTCATATTTCTTCTTATCAGACATTCTGAAAGATCTGCTCACATCTCTATACCAATCCTCCTTCAGAATACTTTTCTCTGTGTGACTTATAGAGAAGAAGCCAGTCTAAAATGCTAAAATAAGAAAGTACTAAATAAGCTGTTTCTCATTTAGCTTATTCAAACCTCCAAGATAAAAATAAGATAAAAGACCCATGGATAATTAACCTTCAGGAAAGCAGGCCAAAAAGGCCAAGGACAACATCACTGAAAATACACAGGACTCTTAATTCCTCCAGGTCAATAGCTATCTTACTACAGCTCTCCCAAACTTCATTAAGAGGATGAAAGACATGATGCAATATTTAGAGGAGTCCTGATTCTGTAAAATATCCTATTGTCTCTCTAGCTTAGTCTTATCTCATACTCAACTATTAAAAATAAGAAATCCTGTGAGTGAACTCCTCCCTCCCATATGCATATTGTTTTCACAAAGCTTTTTCATAATCTCTGAACTCTTTTGGTGTTAGCCCCATGACAGATAACCAGCTTCCACAGAGATTTCTTCTTAGCTAAGATCACAGAGCTTAAGTTTGTCATATCCTACATAACTAAGCCTTCCAGCTAAAGTATATTTATAAAGCTTGAGGCAGACTAGATCCTTTCTTGTATTGTCAACAGATTCATTAAACATGATCATCTATTTCTTTCACAGGGGAAGGCTGGGGAGTCTCAGTCTCTTCATCCCTAAATATAAACATGCTATCTTTTTAGCATTAGTGAAGGAATTTATTTTATTTTATATATAGCTTTAAGGAATGTGATACATCATCTTGATAAATAGCAAAAAATAAATGAAGGAAATCCAGAAGGAAGCTACAAAATAGAGGGCAAAATGAAAGGACAGGTTCGGGAAGAATAGAAACAAGGGAATTTTTTTGTAAAGAAGTCTCTGTCTTGGAGACAAGAGATTTCAGTTCTATTTCTGTCTCCACTGCTGGCCAGCTATGTGTGTTAGAAACCTCAGCTGGCTCTTTCCTTGCCTCAGCATAGATCTCAGCATCACACTGCCCACCTCCTGAGTGAATAATAGTCACTCCCTGCTAAGTGGAATATGAAATTCCATCCTAGCAAGTCACTAGCATCCACTAGGGCAGAACCCAGTTGCAAAATCCAAGGTTGGCTTGTCCTACAGCATCCCCGTATTAATTTTTCTGAGTCTCTTTGAGCTCCTGGCAATTATCAGTTCATGCTGCCCTGTGTATAGGGTTACTTGGAAAGTTGTCATCTGGGCTTTTTTTTTATCTCAGTGTCTTAGAAAAGCTGCAGCTGTGGAGCTCCCTGTACAGATATTTACAGCCAGAGAGTGGGGTGTGAGCTGGGTAGGAGAGCTCACACTGCACTCACCAGAGCTCCCGCCCACAGCCAGTGGTCAGTCCATGGTAAAAGTGGCACCTACACTTGGTTAGTCTCAACCTCTGATCACAGATACACAGACCAGGGAAAATACCTATCACTTCCACAACTTCTGAATGAGTCTGTTATCCAACACACCATCCTGTGTTCAAGCTTTTTTCCAGTAGTCAGTCAGCACTGCTTTTTTTTTTTTTCTTTCCTCTTAAACAACACAATCAGTTTAAAGTATAACAATCCATTTACTATATGGGGTTGGCATTTACTTATTGTCTGTTTGGAATAATTTCTTGACTTTATCGGGTTTGTGAAGAGACAGAAAATCCAACCAGCCTTCATGTGTCTTGCACTGTACAGCAGGAATATGGCATTTTCCTTATCTCCAATGTTGTTTTCAGTGAAGCACAGACTAAACCTATTTACATATGCCCACAAATGTCCATCAATCTTGTTACAATAAAACCCTGTTAAACCTTGCATTTTCTCCTTTGTCTGTAAGCATTTTTTCCTCTTTCAAATACAATTTCAATATATCAAACACCATCTTTTTACAGCCTTTTTAAATAGCTAACCCAGGATTGTCTTGCTCTTTTCATATGGGGAACATACTAATAGATTTGCTTTAGTAAATCTGTATATTTTTTAAAGCAACCTTAGACAAATAATATTATATAAATTATTTATTTCCTGATTCCTCTTGCAGAACCTTAATAATTGCTTCCCCTTGTAACACCTTTTACAATCTGACAAATAGACATTCTAAAAATGGCATATTTCCCCCAGGTGAAAATGTGCGTTTCCTTCCTCTGAAATCATAAATAACAATGTGAAAAAGACTAATTTTTTTTCCATAATAAATTTGAAGGTCATCTTTTTTAAATGTTGAAACAGATTGAAGCTGAGGACAGACAAAATAAAAGGTGGCTATTTTACCATATGAAAAAAAATTATCTATGGCCACAGACTGTACATAAATTAGGGTAATCTGACCCACTGTCAGGTAATAACACAGGTCAAAAATTTTCAGCTATCACCTCAGGTATAAAGCTGATTAATCTCACTCAAGCTAGGACACAACTTTTGGGAAGACAAACACTATGGTCCATAATACTCCAAGTGCAAGCTCTTTAGGGCAGAGACCTCCCAGCTCAGACAGTGCTTAGTACAACCAAATCCTGGATAATGTCAAACTTTCCTTGCCAGTAGGACACTGCCTGTTTCTTACCTGATATTAGTAAGCTCACGTTTTCTGTCACACTTTTTCAACTACGTCTTCTTATTCAAAATTCACTGATGGTGTATATCTAAAATGGACCAGTCTTCACTCTGAGAATACAAAACCACCTTGGCTTTGCTGAACACTTGGGTAATTCACCACACCAGAAGGAAGGGAATATAGTATTCCATTAATGGTCCAACCATAATATTTTTCAGCCACCTTGAATAAGCCACTGTATCTTAATGAAACTGGACATTACCATGGCACATTTCTGCCTTCTCCTGATGAAGAACATCCTTAACTGGGATCTTCCCCAGAGTCTGTGATATTACAGCTGTATAACTTTTATAATTACTTCAACATTCATCTAAGCTCCTTTTCATTTCCTTAATTTTAATATAATTTGGCAAGAACTTATAGATGAAGAAATGAAAAAACCTCTCTGGTATGATGGACAATGATTAAAAATTAGGGCCTGTGTTCATAAGCATATCTGCAAGTGTGATAAACATTCATTACAACTTTGTGACTGCAACTAGAAAGTTTGAATAGACCAGAAAGTTTTATTTGGCCCAAAATGCTATTTCAGGTTGAGAAAAGATATTACAGGCTCTCCTGAACTCAGCAAACTGCTATATTTCTAAAATGAGGTTAGAAATGTAATGCAAAGATAATTTAATTGAAACTTTACAAAATAGTTTGTTTTCTATTTGGAAACATTTTTTGGTAAGATTTGCCTGGATCTAATTTTAAAACTTTTGTTCTAGATTTTTGACTCTCAGTTGTTTTCCAGGTTTTATTTGATGAGAGAGGTTAAATATTTTTTTAGGCCCACTTGTTTTCAGTCTGGTCAGTGAATTTAAATTTTGGAAATTTTCACAGTGCTAGCTAAACACCAGTTACATTTAAGGTGTATGTATTTCTCTTTGTGGCAAGGGCAATGGAGACCTGGGAAGTATTCTGGTTCTGTCAAAATACTTTCTGGATGTAGTTCACAGGGAGCTAATTCACCTTCTGCATTAAACAGGTGGCTCACATCAATTTTTTGGGAACTCGTTATGTAAGAATTGTATACAGTGATTTCATTTGCAACTGTTTGTGTGCTACACCATGGAAGCACAAAGACATGGGAGCCATAAAATCTGTGTCCTGCAGGACAGAGCTATTGACACTGCAGGAACTTTCTCTGACTCAGAGGAATGCATTCTGCAGGAAAGAAGATACATTTTTTAAGTCCAACGATCTGTATGTGTAGGTTAGATTTAGATAATTAGGCTCCATGTTTGTAATTTTCATACTGAGCAAATACCTGTTTAAATCTGATGGTAACATTAAAGCACAAGTTAGAATTTTCTTATACTGAAATAAATGTAATCTTCATAAATTAAGTCTTAATATCATACAATTAAAAGCAAAGCATAATAATCTGAAATTCTCTCCTATTCAAGGAGTCTTTAAAGTGATTACAGGTTTCTTACCCAATACATTGACCATGCCCACTGCATGACACTAACATATTAGCCAAAAAACATTTATTATAGCTTTTTACAGACCCATGCAACTTTGATTTAAAGTCATGCATCCTAATATGTTTTGACAAGTAAATTGCTTGCCTTTTTTCCTTGATAGCCAACCATATAAATAATGCATGCATAGTAATAGCTAGAGCAATAATGTAAAAGTCAAGTAAGGAGACACATGCAGCATGTTAATGATAAAGGTGCTCTACCCATTTCAAACAGAAAGAAAAAATAAACAGCTGTAAAATATATGAAAGAGAGGAGTCAAATCCTTAAAAAAAACCTGTTTTTAAATGACCATGGTAAGTTCTAAGGGACAATAGAAGTGCATTTAGTAAAGTCCATCATAAACAAAAACATTTGGCCAAACCTGAAATCCTTTCTCTTCTTGAGTGGGGATTGATTCAGCAGGCAGAAGCTGAAGCATGGCTGGCAGCAGAGGTGCTTCACTGAACATCTTCCCCACAGGAAGCTGGATGGTTTGACTCGGCAGGGAGGCTAACAGGGAGCTGTCTGGTCTCCATCTGAAGACCTAAAGAAAGAGACATCAATAATTTGCCAAATTTTATTGGTTAGGTGAGAGGCCAAATAAGTTAGGTGGCCAACTCTGAGAACAATATGTCAATAAAAATATTTTTTATGTACAGAATTTTTATTTTTGTGATCTGTCATCTCTCTTTATAAATAACCTTCTGCATTTGAACCAGGGGAATGAAATACTGCAAGTCTTTCAGAAGAGCTTGGACATTTTCTGAGAAACTCCTTTTTCCATACCTTAGGTGTCTGACCACAGTGTCATTGTGAATTATTTAGACTTTAACGACTGCCACAACCACGTTTGACAAGCACTGCCAATTCAGCCCTTTTCCCCTAGCTACAAACCAGGTGCAAACCTGGCTTGATTTTTTTGTAGCTGTTACTCACGAGATGTTCTCTGAATAGTACAGTCAAATTTTGAAGTAGCTCCTTTGGATTGATCATGTTCATGGCTAGAAACAACCTTACATTGTTACTGCCTGAGAGCTATTGCACTTGCTGGAAAAGCATAGAAATGGTTATATACTGTCATAGACATTTAGAGGATTTTTTTCTTTCAAATTTTACTTAACATATTGAAATGCAATTTGGAGAACATTTGTATGCTTTTCACAGAAAATTGATATGTTTTTTCAGGTCGTTCCTAAAAAGTAGTAAAAACAGAGAAGACCATGATTTAAGATACTGTGTTCAAGTAGAATCCTGTACCTGAGTTTTCAGTTCTCAGAAACACAAGCAGCAAAGGAACTCAGCCAATGATTCCTAGTTTTACAGGGTTTTTTGGGTCATTTGATCAATTTAGAATATTTTTTGTTGCTATCAGATTGTATTCCAACCATGGGAATACAATTCACATTGAAAAGGTACATTTTCTACACTCTTCTTAAAAATATTTGATATTTTTTCTTGCTCTTAGGAAACTCTTGGACTAAATAATTTCTATAAAACCAATGTTCCACCATTCACACTGTAAGATGTGTTTTTTATTATAGGAATTTTGGTGCCCATTCCCATAATTGGTTCTCTTTAATAAAGGAATATAAGAGAATGTGGTTTAAAATGCAATTATTATTTAAACAACACAACAGATGCAGAGACATCATCTTTTGTTTTATATTTTTAGTAGCTGCCAGCACTCATTTCTGATCAGTTTATCAGCATGTCATTTAAATGCTCATATTTTCTCAGACAAACTGTATGATTAGCCTCTTAAATACCCTCATTTTGTTCTTTTAAACAATTGCTATGAAGTCTTTGCTACATCAGCAAATGATTTGAACATGAATTATGCAATATGGGTGCTGCAGCTATAAATAATAAGAAAGAACTAATAGGAGTGTTTAAAATATATAATTTTATTGAAATCATGTTGAAACACACATACAGCACGTTATTCATAGTAATGATATCTTAGCAGAAAGAATGCTTGTGCATTGCAATTGTAACCCGTCCTTCCTCCTGTCCATTTCTCCCTCCAAAGAACAAGGAGCAGGGTGGAAGATCAAAAGGCTCCTACCTGGAGTGGAGTAGTCTCACAGGGACCTCATGTGTGGTACCATAGTGAAAGAACACAAGATTATGTGATTGTTCTAAGAAATAAACACCAGAGTTTTATAAATATCATAAATGTGCTTTCTGAAAGTATTTGCTGCCTTCTGACAATCTTTTACAAGAAGAGGTCTTGCATGTGTGTATTTTGGTGCTGTTCTTTGGATTTTCCTGTAAAGTTCATTTTAACTTCGCCAACTCTGCAGGTATTTTCAATTAATATTTGTATCATTAAAGTATCTTGTTGGCTATGTCTACAGCAGCAACTTTCCCAACCTAAATTTTGACTTGGTAACTACAGAAAAAACTAAATTGATCAGACAGTGGATTTCACTGTTGTTGTGTTGTGGCAAAATCAAGGGGCCACTAATACTGTTATTATTACACTGTCTAATGAGGAAGAAACATTTTTGCTGAGTATGTCCAATCATAGATCTCATCCCACAGCTATCTCAGCTTAACAAGGTTTCTGGCTAAGATTACAGTGAAAACAAGTGAGCTCCTAACACACTTCTGTTTAGTTACCAAGATTTTCTCTTTGTCTAGAATTAAAATTGTACATATATTATCATGAACAAGAACTTACTTTTGCAAAGAAGGAAAATTTACATATTGTTTGTTTGCCAGATGTGTGACTGAAGAAAGTGCAGAGTTTTAAATGGGAAATTTTATTGGTCTTCAGAGAGAAAACTTGGAACTTGAAAAGAAGGTTTTTTTTTCCAGGGGCCTTTTGACTGATGACACCAGAACTGAATGTAGCTGCATACTTTTTGTCTTTGCTAATTAAATTAAAATTTAAAAGACAAATGGAAGATCAAAGTCTTTTTAAAGTTAGCGAAGATTTTTCAAATTTTGTGATGTGTACCTTAAGTGGCCAAAAGTAAAATATTTTAGATAACATTTCCATCATTTGCAGTGAGATGATAAAGAGGTGCTGAATTCTCTTAGGACAGGGATGCAGTTGAAACAGAAGTTACTCAGAATCACCCAGACCTTAGAAATAGTGGACTCTGAACCTATGAAAAAGTTTGGACTTTAGAGGAATCAAAATACTTGTTGGCCAAACCTGCTCACTGTTAAGGTCAATTAAACAACAACAACAATAAAAATCCTTTTACTTGCCATTAGTCATAGCACAGCTGAGTTCAACTGAATCGCATTTAACTGATGTTTCTGAGGACAATTATTTAACATTCTAAAGGTCTGAGAACATATGTGAAACAAATTGGCCAGAAATGAAAATTGCAGCATGGCCAAAAAGGTTTTATTGTGATTACAAGATTACAAACCAGTGAATGCAAAATGCTCTTTGTAAAGAAGCAAAGCCCTTAGGAGGTGTTTAAGAAGCCTCCTGTTACTTGGCAAATTATGGGGTAAAAGAAAAAAAGAAAACAAACTGAATAGGCATAAGAGGAACAAAATTTCCATATCAATCTGCTGAAGTAATGGGAGATCAAACTGAACTTACTGTACCAGGGAAGAGGAAAACAGCCTATGTTTTGGGTAACATCTGTGGAGGAAGAAAAATAATGGAGAAAAATATTTTTTTGTTATGGAAAGCACAGAACCCACCTAAACATAGGATTTGCTGCATCCATGGTGCCTGTGTTTTAGCACTGTGCAAAAACTGTGCTAGTTGTGTTAGGCAGAGCCTGTTCAGAACTTACATTTGTTACAGACATGTGACAATCAAGCCAAGCAAATCCTGCTGGATTACTTTAAACCCAAATTGCTTTCTCAATACTGTATTATTATGTTGGGGTTTGGGTTTGTTTTTGTTTTTGTTTTTAATAACTACTGATTACATAACACAAAAAAATAAAAAGGCAAAAAACACCCCAAACAACTATTAAATTCATTGACTTTGACATTATGGTTTCCATTTCCATTAAGCCTTTCAGCATAAGGGTTGAGCAAAGGTTTGGGATGGTGGCTGAGACATGTTTCTTCAAAAAAGCAGCCAAATAAAATTCACAGCTGACTCTGGGATGCAAAGAAAGCATAAATGATAGTACCATGAGTGATACATTTCTGAGTGGCATAGAATTTTTGGTGACAGTCTGGCCTCCTCTTGAAAGAAAAGCAGCCAGAGAATTTGCACTGTCTTTTTAGAGCAGGCAGTGAATCCTTAAAATGACTGCATGGTGGGGAAGCCATTCTGACAGCAGCAGCACAGCTTCATTTAATGTTGTCTGCCTTGGGGAAAATAAGGACTTGAGTCCAGCCCACCAAGAACAGTCACTGCTACTGAGAAATGTCAGGGTTTCTGTGGGAGACCTCAAACAACTGAATGCTCTGGAATGAGCTTGGCAGTGCAGCTGAAAAAAGCCACCCAAGCACGTCATGGATGTCACTGACGAAAGCTGCTCGCCCAATGAGGAGAGCTGTGAGAGCTATCTTTAAAGCTGACACAAAGTGCTATGTAAGCTTTAACCAAGCTTCCTCCTGATGAGCTGGCAAAATATTAAAATGTAAACACCTACATAAAGTCCTTACGTTAAACTGCATGCTAAAATACTCATTTCAAATATTACTTTGATTGTAAGTTACAAAAACTCTCTCTCTCTTATCCTCCAGAATCTGAATAGGAACTGCTTTACCAGAATGTTTAGCTTTGCTGTGGAAATCTAGCAGCAGGTGAACTCTTCTGATGTTTTGATAATTGCTAAGCTGTAACACAGCTGAAAAGGACATGTCGTTTTGAGACTGGCAATGGGAAATTCTTTGCTATTGATTGCTCATAATTTCAGTTGGGAAACTGATAGTGCTCAGCTGGTATAGTTCATTGAGCAGTTTCTAAAAGGTTGATCTTGCACTAAAACAACAAAAACCCAACAATGGTACTAAGAACTATTCGCATTATTAATAATATAAATATTAATTATTCATTATTAATTAATTATTACTATTACTTAATAGGTAAATTTAATCTGCAGTAACTTAAAAAAACCTTCAAAAAGTAAACATCACAGGAAAAGGAGCAGTGTTTCTAACTTTTTAAAACCCAAACCAATAATATAAAAAAAAAAGAAAAAAAAACCAAAAACAAGCCAGGTGGCATTCTATGCACTTGTACACTTTGACTGAAGATCAGAGTCTTTTTGTTTAATTTCTTATTATTTGTCTTTCAGAGGCAATATAATCTGTGCTGGCATCTGTTTCATTTGACAACTTAATGTGGTCTCCACAGACTCACTTCACCAAGGCTTTGTTGCGATTTGACAGTGAGGGTGTCATCCCCAATGACATGCACAGCCATTGCTGAGTCTGCATTTTGACATTTCAGTGAGCCCAGCTGTGAATAGGTGTCTAAGATGTTTATTTGCATTCACATTCTATTTTGACATCGTATCATTTTATTAGGTCCAAATTCTTCCCTAAGTAGGTTATTCCCAACCGGGGAGAAAAAGTTCTTTGAGTTTGATGTAAAATTTGATGTTTATTGGAGAAAATATAACTAGAACTTCAAAAATGAAGAATTATGAGAAGAGAAACATTTTCTGGTAAAACGAACCTTCCCTTTAATATGGAGAATGTGCAACACCTGAAAAAGGCCATATTGTGTTTTATTTTGCTTTAGCATTTGCACATACAATGAAAAGCCAGCAGAAGTAAGTGACATTGTTAGAATCAAAAGTAAATTGTGATGTCATAAACAAAGTCCATCATGCCAAATGAAACATTATTATTATACAAATGATTAGCATGCACCATTATCTTTCCAAGCCTGTCTTTAGATGTAAATGTCATTTATCTCTTTAAAAGTTTATATGCACATCCATCTCTCTGTATGCATACACTATGACACACCACAGTTTCATAAAGAACTTTGTTAAGAGGGATTATGAACTCAAATTCTTTTTTTTTCCTCTGAGAAATGAAACCATAAATATTCCATCAATGAAGAGCATACAGAAGCCTCATTTCATGAACGTATATAGGCTTAGATAATATTAATTGTGAATCTTCCAAATGAAAGGTCCATCTGCTTCATAGTCTTGACCTCAGAAGGCACCTCTCTGTGTTTATTTTTACCAGAAAGCTCCCTCTTTTTTTTGTCTGCAAGCACAAACACCAGATTTGGTTGGATGATGTACAGAAATACCACCATGAAAATATAGTTTATAAATGTAAGGGAAGCTGGATACTTTGATTCAATGTCCTATGGATGAGCAAAACATTTTTAACATAGATATAATGCATAATATATTTCTAACTAAAATATTGATATATTTGTATATGTGGAATAAATTTAGAAATAAATTTATATTTTATGTATATCTTTATATGTTCTTTATGCCTGCCTAAAAATCTTAGGTTTACATTATTTACTCCTTGGTGATTTCCCAAACGCTGAAACGTTTGGGGTGAGAGGGGAAGAAACAGAGAAAAATAATTGAAAAACTATTGACTAATTATCTCAAGAAGAAAATCTCCCAGAGTCCATTATTATCACCAATTTCTTTGGGGTTTACTCAGCAAAATTTGACAGTTCAAATCACTGAAAGAGGTGGTGAGAACTGAGGTACTAGTTCTTCAATATTATGCATATTGGCATCAGTTTCACTTGCCAGTAATTACTTTTCATCACAGGAATAGGATTGCCACTGCAATCATGTGATGTATGGTTTAGTGAAAGTTATTTGACCTCCCTGGAAATTCTATCAGCTCAAAGTCCATGCAGACCAGTGAGTAATCTTTCAATAAATGGGCTCTGTGTAAATCAAAATCTGTTAGATCTGTGTCTGGTATTAGCATTACAACAACATCATCTACTGGAAGTACACAGAGGATATAATGAAGTGTCTGTTACTTCCGGAGATTCAGACCAGGGGAACTTCTAATTTTCTATGTTACTCTGTTGACAGAAAGTGGAAAGATGCCAGTAACAATCCCAAGTCAACAGAGGAATTTCACTACATGTAGAAATTAATTATATTTCTAATAATAAGAAGAAAGAGAGATGCTTTTTCAGCTTTCTGTCCCTGACAATTGTTACCTAGAATTGCAGCTAGCAGTGTTCCATGCTTTAGAGAGTATCTTAAAGAGGAATTGAAGTAATGGCTGATAAATACTAAATATTGAGTACATTGGTTCTGATTACTCCTTTGTGATACTGAGCTATAGGGGAAAAAGAACCCAAAACCAACAAATGCCTAAATTTCTGTTTTCAAATGTATCTCCTGGATGTTGAAAGGCCTTAATGTGAAATACTGACAATATCACAAAAAAAAGGGTTGTATTTATAATGTCTGTATATGTACTGACACATGATAAGCTTTTAATTGCTGGAAATTGCTAGAAAACTCATGGCTGTGCATTTTGGGAAGCAGATAAAGAATCCCTAATTTTTCCTGTAGCTTGGATGATCCCTTTCTGAGGGGAAAGCACAGATTGCTGGCAGGGGGAGGTAGTGGCTCATTCCAGGCAGTGCCTATGGCTGTACCACCCACAGGTCTGCAAACCATTCACTTCATAGAATTATTCCTCGGTTTCACAGGCGCAGAGCCTCTGCAGGCAATGCCTGTGAAGGGCAGAATGTGAAACAGCAGTGAGCTCCCAAACAGACTGGTTTTATCTGAGGCAAAGTCCTAGAGCAGGGCAGGAGGTTTCTTATCCTGCCCATAGACCAGTGACTAAAAGGCAAAGTCTCACACCCTCAGTGCCTTGCATGACATCCACAAAATTTAAAAGACCAATCTAAAACGGTGGGAGATGAAAAGTACCAAGCCACCTAAAACTACACCTTGCCTTTACTAACTCACATTTTCTAACAGGGAGAAAACATAGAAGTTTGCACTCCTGACAGTCAAAGGCTGTGTAGGCAAGAACACAAAATGTGAAGCCTTTTTTGGGACCAGGTAACAGCAGCACACCAGAGGTTTTCTAGAGGGGACAGGGAATGTGTTTCATGAAGAAGAGATTCTTCACAAGCAAAGTAGGTGTTTTAGAAAAGCAACATCTAAAAATGAAATTATTGTGGGATTGTTAAGGCATAAGCATTTAACTCGAGCCTCTGGAAGATACTTCCAAAATTTTAATAGCATTGCAACCACTGGCCTCTGTGGTTCCAACAGCCTCCTTGACAGACTGTGACAGAAAGGTGAAGTTCTGCCTGGGATATATGACCCCAAGAAATGCCAGATTGAACATAATGAAAATGGAATCCCAAACCACAGGAAACCAGTGAAAGTCATGCCATTAGGTGCAGCCTTTCACAGTTCTCCTCATGCCCTTTATCTGCCACCTTTACAGGTGTATGCATCACGTAACCACACACACTGTGTGACAGCTGCTCACAGACTTTGTAAACCACTGGCTGGCTGTTAAAAAAACCCAACTTGTTACTTATAGCAGGGTTTGGTCTAGTTAGACTGTTTTGATTCTGTGCATAGGAAAGTCAAATTCCAACATTTCACGAATTGTGTGGAAAAACAGACATTCCACAAATATCATAAATGTCTTCAAAACCAGCAAGTATACAGCAAGCTTTCCTGAGACATCTCATTCTGTCAGACTTTTTCATGTGTTAAACTATTCAAAAACTCTTTTAGACATGCAATATTTTAAAATTCTGGAATATATGAAATTTTTAAGTAAACTTCCATTGCAATTCAACTGTCATTAAAGAGGAACAAAGGGGAAACCCAAAGCCATATTTCTGCTTTTTTCCAGGTTTTGTTCATGAAAATGTTTTAATTAGTACTAGCCTGGTCAAAAAAACCCCACACAGAATCCAAGCTCATGGATCATATAGCCCCAATGGCTCAAGCACCTCCAGAATTGCTACTAAACTTTCAAGGAATATGTTGCTGTTTTCAAAGTCTGCCTGAACATTAACACTGCCCCAGTTCATGTATGTGGTGAAATATTTTCAATGTAAATCTTTGCAATTTACTGGGGGGGAGGTAGGGAGGGGAAGAGTAGTATAAAGCACCCTGCAGCAATTGGTCTTACTCTTCATCAAAACAATAATTTTGTCCCTTTGTTTAAACTTGTGTATGTGTGAGATTTCCCTCTACTTTGCATTTTATAAACCATCATTTTTTAATATTGTTTAATTTGGTTTAACACCACCCTGAAAACAGACTGGAATTTCCAAAGGACATATGATTTCCAGGCCATGGAAATCATATTTAAATAATATGAATGTTAATTATTTGGCAAACTGTGTAACTGTGTATGCTTATTTAGCTTTCTAAGATTAAGTTGGATGATGAAACAACCCTAAAATAATCCTGACTTCTCAGGACTACTCTGTATCCCAGTAACACCTCATGCCTTTAATCACATTGCTCTTTGAAAAGAAGTGCTCCAAGAACCCGTACCTCCTAATAATCTGAAACATGCAACTCCACCTTGAGTTAACTTGAATAAAATCAGAGGCTGAAAGGATCTGCTGTGGAGGAGGAAGAAAGGGTTTAATGCAAATGAGTTTATCTAGGAAGAACAATCTATAGAAAAGGGTGCTAATTGTATCACACATGCACTTTTTTTTTCTTTTATGCTGTAGGACATGAGGTTTTTTCCTGTCTAACTTTTGGGTTGTATCTATCAACTCTGATCCCATCTAATTCTGCTGACCCCTGTTAGTTCTGCTCACTTTTCTATACTGAGCACCCCTTATGATCTTCTTTTCTTGGGCATTTCTTGGGCTCTTGTGTTGGTACAGGGTACCTACATCACTTTCTTCATCATAATCCATTCCCAAAAAATAGCCTGCTCTGCTTTACTTTTTCCCTGTTGTTTTTGCTCCTTCTGTACCCAAATAACTCTTTCTGGTACCATCACCAAGCAAAACTGGGCCTTGTAGGATGTCAATGACATGTTTATCCCCGTGCCAGGAATGGCACCCACTAGTAGCTGGCAAGGCATGGCAAGCTGCAAAGGTCCTGTGAGCTGGGGAGTCTAAATGTTTTTTTACCTGAATCCACAGCCTACAAAACCCTGTAACTTTGACCAGCCCTGTTTTATTTGCTCTGTTCAGCTGTTTCCCCCATGTCAAACACAGCACTCTGTCCCACAGGCAGACAGCACAGGACTGAGCCACACAGGAATGCAGACAGTCAGCTATGGAGCTGGGCTCAGCACCAACCAGGGAACACAAGACCAGACCTTTATGTTTGCAGTTTCTCTGACTGCAAAAAGGATTGGTGCTTGTTTCTGAAATGTTAAGTCTTCATGATGCAATATTCTGTGCTGTCACTGACAACTGAGAGGATGTAATAAAATAACACAGTGTCCTAGGAATGTGTTGTCTTAACTAACAGAAATGATTAAGTATTTGAGAAAAAATCAAATAATGCCAGCTAAGTATGCAACCACACTCCAAAACTAGAAAACAAAGTAAAAAAGAGTGGGTGGGAACCATTAGTCATCATTATGGCTAAACACTCTCTGCATACTTGCCAGGAGCTTAATGGCATACTTGCCACACCAGGATCTGATTTCAGACAGATATTCTTCACTGACACACTGGTCTAACCCAAGGGCTGCATAACTAACAAAGACAGTGACAACCTGGAGTAGTGTCATCTTCACAGAGATGAGCTTTGTGGGTACACTCTGATTGATCAGTTCATCTGTGGGTTCATTGTCTCCTTCCTGTTTTGTAAATGATTTCTGTTTACTGATCTGTTCATCTGCACAATGGAGGCAACACATATCTACTTTGCAGAGTTGTTTGATGATGCTTAAAAACTGTGTTGAAAGCAAAAATGGCT
Source organism: Rhipidura dahli (assembly GCA_013399225.1). Taxonomy (NCBI): domain Eukaryota; kingdom Metazoa; phylum Chordata; class Aves; order Passeriformes; family Rhipiduridae; genus Rhipidura; species Rhipidura dahli. The sequence goes on along the minus strand of VXAC01001101.1, from coordinate 64,636 downwards.
GTCAGTTATCTAAGCAACAAAAAAAGTGTTTTCCTGTAGTTCCACTCTGATCAGTAGTCAGGGTTGGTTTATTCTGGTTTTCATCTTGAAGAATTATGGCTAAAGATGTAATTCAACTGCATACAAACATTTCAGTGCCATCCTCCATTGTTTTGAGTTAAATTTTTTCAAAAATATGTTTGCCAGAAATCTGTCCTGTGATTGAGAGGTGATGTTCATTCTTCTCATCATGGTCCCACATCTTACTATCTTTGACACCAATACCTGCACTGTGGTTGTGTTGGGAAATAAGCCACATTTTACAGGGAAAATGAGATATTTTATTACTTACAGACTTTACAGTGTAGCAGTGGGATAGTATGGAAGCTTCCAGCAGTTTCATGCCTTTTCTTAGGAATGCAAATTCTGTTTTTACTAATCAGAAAGTCATCTAAGCTAAATGGTACTTGATATATTTTTGGTTTACGTAGCCTGATGTGATTGCCTGAAAGTAAGAAGAAATGCTTACTGCAATGCCCTTAAAACCTCTATCTTATTTTCTAAAGTTAATAAATCACTAGAATTTTGTAATGGAAATATTAACATTTTTTTACATATATTTTAAGCAACTTCTTATTCCCTCAATGCACTTTGTGATAATTCCTTTTAATCAGATCTTGAAACTCTTGACAAATCACAGTTGTTTCTGCAAGAAACCAACAAAGGTGTGAAATGTATAAGAAAAATGAAAGTTCTGACCTAGCATGCCCCAGAGATGAGAGAGGATGTTCTTCATCTAATTAAATGCATCTCCAGTCCATACGACATAAACCAATTAATATTTTTTTCTCACTGACCAACTCCACTCTTTTTGCATGCTAAGGAGGCTCTGACAGCCCCAACTAATTAATTTTTCTGTTTTGCCCCCAAAGCTCATATTTATTTCAACTTGTTATTGACCTCCCATTCCGAGCATCATGACTCTGGTGTCTTTATTCAAAATTAGTGTCAGAAACAAAAAGAGGACATAACAGGACAAAAGTCTCATCAAGAAGACTAATTATTTAATACAATTGCAAAACATCAAAACTTATTACACAAGTGTAATGTATAAATTAATTTCTTCAGCAGATGAAGAACATGTGTATGAAGTCCACCACTTCTGTTACAAGATAAAAAGGTACAAAATGCAACTGATGTACTTTAGGAACTGATTCCAGTTGAATCAATGTGTACAAAGCACTTCTTGGGATTGTGGCCTAGAAATCATATTTGATGTAAACCAGCTCAAATTACTTACAGTAAAACTGCATCTAAATGCACCATGTCTGAATACCTGCCCAGTTTCCCCAAAATGGTTTCTTACATTAAAACCACATATTATTTAAGCTGAAAAATAAATTATCTGCCATACTCAATTATAAGGTAATTTGCATCTACATTCACATTTATATATGGAAGTTATGAATGTCCATTTCTCCTCTGGGTCTTAGAACTGCGTGCTGTAAAAAAGTTACCCAGACTATAGGGCTATCTGAATTATCAGCATCTTCACTCTGTGCTTTCCCTGTTTTTTGTGGTTTTTTCTGCTGTCTGGTCCCCTGCTGGTGGGTCACACTCTCTTGCCTACTGGTTTATTTATCACCTGTGGCTGGAGTTGGCACCAGGGCTTCTTTCCTGTGACAGTCAGCAGCTGGAGATATTCAGCAACAAAAGAGCCTTCTCTGAACCAAGCATTGTTTATTTAAGCACTGAGAACAAAGTATATGCTGGAAAAAAGACATTTCAAAACAACCAACAGTGTAAACATATGTCTGTTTTACATAAACTCCTTGAGAAGATGTTACAGTCTGTTCAGCAGGCCTGGTTTTTTGGCTACCCTCAGGAGATCATTGAACATCATTCTGGTTTCCCGCTACTGAACAACCATTACTGAACTCTGGAGACTGTGCTCTTTTTGAAACTGCCACAGCCTTGTAGATCTCTGAGTTTCTGTTTCTAGCTTGTACAAACATTTACTCTCAGCAACCCTCAAGCATTTGGGGAAAAAAATAGCTTAGATTGAGTTTTGAGCCTTTCTGCTTTGTTTTCATCTTTTATTTCACTTCCTTCCCCTTCTTACACACTTAGGAAATTAAGACACTAGTGACTTAGTCAAGGTTAGTGCTAAACCTAGTCCAGGCTCTAATCAACCTCGTTCCTAGACTTTTTCAAACACACAAAAAAAAAAAAAAGTGCTGCACAAATGCACACATACCCAAAGGGATACCCCAAAATTTTTATTGAAATACCCACAAGCTAAACAATTGTTATTGTCCACATAAGGCAGATGTACCATACACCCCAGGATATTTTAAGCAGCAAAAAGTGCTGCTGCTAAGAATACTGATTCTCATCTCTTGTCACACTGAGGAAACATTTCCTAGACCTTGCTGACTCCATTGGCCATATTCAGGAGGGAGCATCTCTAGCACAGAATTCCCATGTGAGCACCAATAAACACAGTCAAAATCCCAGTCCAGATGACCTAAGTCCTTCTTGCACTAAAATCCTCTAGGCTCAGGTGTTGAATGAGCATCTGTAAAACCACTTGAATTCTTCATTACATCTGTTTTTCTTGAAAATATTTTTCAGTCCCAGATTTTATCACCTGTAGTTTTATGTCTTCCACACTGAAATTAAAGATATTCATTAGATCTCTAGAGAATTATTTTAAAAATGAAAAGGCTTTTCTCCATGACATAATTACATGAGAAGTCAATCAGATAGCCAAACCATTATACATTAATATTTATTGCATTTCATACATTTTTGTTAGCTATTGTATAGAATTAACATAGCTGTACCAGCTTATCAGACAGAATTTAATTAAAAGTCTTACAGCTTTATCAACAAGCTTTTTCAACATGACCTTTTTCACAAAACTATATTGAATTATAGTAATTAAATCAACATTCTACTCTTGCTTACTAAATCTTCTATGAATTTTCCTTTTGTTTTTTTTTGACTTGACATTTAGGTCAAAGAACCCAGTTCCAAACATTCAGTTCGACAGATCTAATTGCCTTTTATATTAGCACAAAATTCACATTCGTTGATTTTTCCAAATTTTCTTAGTACTTTAGGAATTATTAGTAGTGAGAGAAGACTAAGGTTCCCCCCAGTTAACTCTTTTAACATTTTGTGGGTTTGATTTTATTTAGTGCATATGACTGTGCTGGTTGAACAAAAAATTACATCCTTAGCACAGGTTGATTTATATATCCTTCACTTACCAATAGAGCAGAGAGCAATGCATAATCTTCCTGTAATGTGTTCCATTTCCATGCAAACAGACAATAGAAACATCAAAACTTCTCTTTATGGTACTAACGGTCTTCTATTTCCATCTGTAAATGGACATTTCCTATTTCTATAACATCTATAACTCACTAAGGTCTTCTAAATTCCTTCCTGTTGGCCTAAGATACACCTAACAACTAGGATCTTTTTTTGTGGATTTGTTTTAGGGTTTGGTGTTTTTGGAGGCTTTTTTGGTTGTTTTTGTTTGTTTGTTTGTTTGTTTGGTTTGTTTTGTTTTTTATGTTTTCCCCTACTAAAAGAAGAGTTAGAACAATATTTGAAGGTCACTTGGTAAACTTGATTTATCTTCCATTTCATGTGAACTTTACCATTGAGGTGTGAGGTGATGTTATGCTTTCTAGTGAACGTGTTCCATCATGTCACCTCTCCCAGGCTCTGGGGCAGCCTCACCTCACCTCCTACTGGTCATTCAACATCATGGTGTAATGAATTGGTTCAACAAATGAAGAAACTACACCATGAAATGTTTAGCATGGACAAGAATGGCCATACTTGAAAATGACACCTGATTTACAACCTCTGTGAGTCACCACAGATCTTCAAACAATAAAATAAAATTAAGGTCAAGTGGGCACCAAATTGTGAATGTTATATCAATGTAATTAATATTCTAAGTTTTATATAGCAAACATGTTCTGAATTAATTATTTCTAATACAATATGAAGAGAAACATAGGATTTTGTAAAATGTGTAGCTTTTTCCAAATCAAAAAAACTGCAGCAGAAGATTCAGCACCTAAAACTTTATCTTGTCCAGCATATTTCATTTGTCCCTTTTAACAATCTGAAATACTGTGTACTGAACATAATAGCAGGGTACTTTGCATTTCTGTCTCAGGTAAGGTGATGCATTGGTTAATTAAGACTTCACAGTCAGGCAACAACAGCTGAGCTCATGAAATTCTCATATAAATGCAATTTATGTGAATTCAGTGACTCCTTGCAGAACAATTTTCAAGCCTACCTATGACTCGTACCAGCTGCTGTTCTCAGAATGTAACAATAGTTAAACATAAGAGCACGGAGAGTTGAACTTGGTAGCCCAGCTTTTATGGACATGTGATTTAGGTCCATATGACTTTGTGTGTTCCAACATAATCTGAGTGAATTGTTTTTCAGTGACCTTTGCCAGCTTGTTCTGGCTGAAACTGTGCTTCCTGGGAGTGATCAACTGTGTCACTGAATGGCCCCCAGTCAGTCTGCTAAAAAGCTAATTGATAAGTGCTGAAATCACTTTCCTTCCATGCCTCCAAGGCTAGGAATGGAGTAAGAAAAAAAAAATTAAAAAAAGAGGACCCTAATACAAAATAAGCAGCTCTATAAAATTCCCATGAAGATGGGGAAAGAAAGACATTGATTGAGACACGTCTCTGGTTCATTAGCATTGTTTGTCTTTGAGAAAGTTCTTGTCAGTCTAACAGATGAAGAGATATTACTGAATGTAGAGAAAATGAAGACAACTGTGGTAAAAATAGAAAAAAAAATGAAGGGCATGCTGTTAAAACTAATTACATTAAGATTGATATCACTTAGCAAAATAATGTTACCTCATCTCCAAAAAATGCATGACTGCTCATATACCATGAGCTGGTCTGCATTTTAGAGGCATTAAAAAATGTTGCACAAATGTTTGATTCCAGTATTCCATATTTTGGTAAACAAAACAGATTAGCAATTTCTGGGTTGAAGAACTCGTTCTGGCCATGAGTGAGCCTCTAAAATAAGATCTCCATATGACCATTAATTGATTTTTCCCTTGTGCTTTTGAACTTTCACAGAACCAAGCCTAGGTAAAAAGGAGACATTCATATTCAGTCTTTAAATTTCTTGGGTCCCTAGGGACTATAGCTACATAACAAATACATAATGAATAAACAAGACCAAGGGTAATCCCCATTAAAAACTTTTCCATAGTTATAGGCTGTTTATTTTGGTTAATTGCTTATCTAAATGTCAATTTACTAGGCTGTAATTCCAAGTGTGAAGTGATATAAGGCTATCTTCATAAAGATCTCTTGTTCTTGGAAGCAGTCATTATGTTGCAATTATTTCCTAGATCAAAGCTGGGAGAAGAGCACTGTCCTGTCCTTAACAGGCAGATCTATATCTTCTCAAAACTTCACTGGGTAGCTCAGTTCTCTGAAACAGGATCCTGACCTGTGGCAGGCAGGATGTCAGGGCTGTGCAGCCTTTTGCTGTGCTCAAAGAAGCATGCCCACGAGGCCTACACATAAAGGTTTGAAAAAACCACAGCCTGGAAGAAGGAGTTCTTCTCCTGACTCTGCTGTCCCATTTACATCAAACTCTTCATTCTTAAGCATGAAAACAGTCACCCGCCCTACTAAGGCTGCAGTTGCCTACTACACAAATGACAGCAGGGGCACTGGTCTTAGAAGGTCTTGCCTGCCCTACTACTCCCATGAATGGCCACTTTTTTCCATTCATGTCTTCTTGTGGCCACATTATCAGTTGCACAAATGGATGTCAAATAATCTGTGTTTAAAAAAACAAACAAACAAAAAAAAATAAACAAACAAACAAGCAAAAAAAAAAAAGGTGGGGAGTGTAGCAAATTTTTTTAATCACAACTGGGTCATCATTGTGAGTACAGGTTTTAATACACATCATGATTCACTCAGAGGTTGTACAAAAGTCTTGCTAGAACTTCTTCTCTGTTGAATATCCATACCCATAGGTGTACCAAACAAAACCTGCCCTGAGAGTTATGCAATGCATAATCAAACAAAGCAATGCATTATATGTACATGTCCTTGTAGCTGTGTCCATATGTCCTGATGATTACTGTGTGTTGTTTCCTTAGCTTATGAGAGCCCATAGGCTTTTCTCATTATCTGCTCTCCACATTCTTGATAGCAGCAAAAGTTCACGGCCTATCCAAGATTTATGCCTGATATTTATCCAAATATATGCTAAATACACTGTTCTTCCCTGGCAGCATGAAAGAATGCCTAACTGTAATTATCTCTGAGGCATGATCAAGACAGAAAAAATAAATCAAAAATTTGTAAATCATTTGTTGGTAAGAGAAGAGCTTAGACAGACACTTTTACACAAGCAATAAGTGGAATCTGCCAGTTAGATGGAGTTTTCCAAGCCAATGCATAAGAAAGACTATCATTCTTCTGGCAATAAAGCATAACAAAGATAATCAATGCTTAAAACACAACACTCCACATAATACCTAAGGCTCAAAAAATGCAAGAAGAAAATCTGAACCTATCATTCTCCACGTACTTTGCCTACACTGCAAATTAGAAATGCATGCAATTCCTGCAGCCAGAAAACAGTTTAATTATGAGAGCTGAACACAAAATCTCCCATTGGTACAGACTGGCTTTGAAGTGTTATCACATAAGGGAGGATTTTGAAAATACCCTTGACCAGTTTTGTTGGAAATATATCACACTTCTATTTGTGTCAGCCTTAACCATGTATCATGTCACTCCCTTTCATAACATTAGGGAACCTGATCACAGTTCCAGAGCATTAAACAAATCATGCATATTTTATGCAAACATTAACCTTTAGTGTTAATCCAACAGCATTAAACCAAATCTATAATGAACCATAAAGGTGGTTTATAACATACTGTGGTTGCCTTTTATGAGTATTTTCATTTCTCTCACCAAAGTATTTTAAACCCTGGAAAGAAATAGTACCCAGATTTTTACAATGGAGCTTTATGTAAATAATACTTAGCCCCTTTTCCAAAACAACTGAGTTATTATTTTACCTGTAAGCAAAGTAGATGGACTTCCAAAATAATTGATTCCAAAATCTTTAGTACCTTGTAAAAATGAACATTGTTAAGATCCTTTCTGTGAGCTTTTTACATGGGCAAATTTCCTGTTTAATTGAATGTTTAATCTGTCGTGTTGCAGTTCACTCTAATAAGAAAAACAGTTATTCCTGTACAGAACCTTTCATGTTACACATCCCACAGCACTTCAGGAGATATGCACGTCTCATATCAATTATGAAAGAAATAAATTAGATGCATAAAACAGAAACATTAAACTGAAAGTACTATGAAATGTTACAATAATGTTATGGGGCTGATCAAAGCATGAGAATTGTGGTTATGTAAGCAGTAAATAATAATTAAATTTTCCATCAGTGTCCAGCAACTAAATTTTTTCATCATTTGCCCTATAGACTTATAATGGAAAACAGCTAATAAACAATATTCCTGTGATAATTACTTTGAAACCTGAAAAATAAATGTAAACAATGACATCAATGGGAAGAGTATGATACTGATATTTCCACTCGTTCTGCTTAGGCATTAGTAAGGCTTTCAGCACTGCAAGGTTGTAAGGAGCTCACAAGCATCTGTAGAAATTTCTATATCCCTGAGAATTATTCCTAACTTACTAATGGGAAAAGGAGAAAGACATACAATCCATTTTTTTTTTCTGGGTCAAACAGAAAGTCTACAACCTGAAAATGGCACATACATCCCAGACTAGACAAGTCTTCATTTATTCTGTGATTTTCCACACAAATTAATAGGAAGGAGAGAATGGTGAGGGGGGAATGACACTTTAGAATATAAAAGACTGACCCCTCCACTCCCAAAAAAATAAATTCAATGCAACCTTCCTAGTAGCTTCTTTACTTCAGGGTTGATTTTGGCTCAGTACTGTTAAAATAAATAAGTCTCCAAAATTTCTATTATTGGAAACAAACTGTAGAATCATGGAACACTTCCTATTACTTCTTCTGAAATAAAAAAAAAAAAAACCATAATTTGAAGAGCAGAAAACATATCCATGACCTCAAGCAACACAAGAAAACCTTCAAACTTCCACACCTGTCCAGACTGGGAGAAGTCATCTCACTATAATGGTAGTCAAACTGACATGGCAGTGAGCTGACTTTTCTCTAAACAATGGCAAAGCTAGGACATGGGATGCTTCTTTTATATTCTCTACAATGCCTCTTTTACCCTCAAGTGATGCACTAACAAGTTTGCAAATGTTTTCTTTCCTTACCTCATTCATAATTGGCAGGTTCCCTCAAGACCCCTTCTAGCAATTGATGGCCACATGCAGTTTTGAGGTTAAGAACTCTAATGCTTTATTTTTGAGAAAAAGCTCCCAGGTTAAAAAGATTAATGTTGTGGTGAAATGAAGTAGCATGTCAAACAGACGAAGCATTTCTTAACATTTTGCTTCTGTAACTAGCCACCATGTAAATAAATAATCTGTCTCTAGGATAAGAACTCTTGTTGTAAGCAGTAATGACGTTTCCAAGAGAACAAGAAAAAACAAACCAACAAGGCAGCAACTGGATAAGGATCTTGATGTAAGGCTGCAGCAAATAGCAGAGAAGGCAAAGTTATTTCTGATGGGAATTTCCTTTCATTGCCTTGTTTTTTACCTCATAAAGAAACTAAGTTGTTTCCACAGTTAGCTTATTGGAAAGGTATCCTATAGATGTGCCTGGGTAATACTCAGTATTGCTGTAGTAATAGACAAAAAAAAATGTGCCTGGGAGAGTTGGACTGATGGCTCACTGGATATAGTTTAATCACTCAAACATGCATAGAAGAACCATTCTTGTACAGTTATCCCTTATCACCTGTCTTAAATAATTTAGAAATACTTAAGCAATCTAGTATCTATGACTACAGCAAAAAAAAAAAAAAAAAAGGAGAAGGAGTAGTGGAAGATACGGCATATTTTTGTTAAATGGTATCAAATGGTTAATTATATTTAATTCTTAGATAAAGAAGATTCATGAGAAAGGCATGTGTGATATCCAGTACTACACACAGGTAGCATGAACTCCTGCTTACCTGGAGAATCTCAGATTGGCAGCCAAACCCTTATACAGGGGTATTTTATATTTTCAGGGTATTCATCCACAAGGACTCTTCAGGACTGCATAGAATTAGGGCCAAGGACCAGTTGCAGGAAAAAGGGTTGGTTGTTTTCAGATTGTGGCTTATGCTTTGCACTTCCAAGTGCTTTCCTTCATTTGTGTTTGACACACTGCTTTAGCTGTTCTTCAACTTCAAGCTACAGCCCTGTCCCACTTCCTTTGGTCTTTTCTTCATTCCTCTTCAATCTGTTACTTAAATCCTCCTCTGCTCTTTGAATATCAGCTCCTGTGATGTTTCAGTCTCCTCACCTCCTCAGAGATGCTCTCTTCCTGTTGTTAGCAGCTTTCCTGGACTCAGTGATAACTTCCAAATTACAAAAATTTGAATTTATAGATGAATTATTGGTTTGCAATAAAACTAGGTTCAGTATGAGATCTTCAAAGTAAATGCTCTCTTTGAGTAACATAAGATTTATGGCAATGCTGGATATTATTAAATACCTTTCTGACACCATAATTTAGCAATTTGGAATATCCATAATGTAAATCAAGCAAAGCAGTCTGATTTATTACCAAATTGGCTTGAGAACCTAATTTTGTGCTCCTCAAAGGTGAGATGCAGTAGGCAATATGGAATGAGACTGTGTGAAGACTGAGACCAAAATTCTGTGTCTGACACACAGCTACTTAATTTCTCACATCTCAAAACAGAGCTCAAAATAGAAGAAAGAAGCAAAGTGAGCTCATGGTGCAAGTTTAGGGACAAAATTATTCAAAAGTTATTAACTGTGAAATACAAGAATGAGTTCCAAACATCACTTAAATTTGTAACCATTAATATTTCCTATTTATTAATTTATAAAGACACTAACAGTTAATTTGATGGTCTAGAAATCTAGAAGCAACAACTAAGATTTAGGTGAATTTTTTTTTTATTAAATTGATGATCCTGCAGATAAACAGACATAGGTAGTGGTATAAATTCATAATAGACTTTAGCTTGGCACTCTCTGGACTGCTGTGTACATGGTGTTTGAGCCACTGAAGGCAAAATGTTTTTTCAAATCATAGCAATAACATCCTCTCCACAGGAGGTGATAAATGTCAATCAGGGCTTTCCACAGAAGCAAAAAATGCACAAAATTAAGGTGCAACCAGAGATGCTTGAGAAGAAAACCCTAAATTTTATAGGCTAAAAGATGGTCACCTTGTGTCCCTTCAGGAGAAGACAAGAATTTTGTTCATTCTGTAAAATGAACACTTTTATTGCAGGTATTTGATAGCTGTATGCTTATGGCACTGTAACAAATAGAGAACACTTAAAAACATGGAAGCTCATAAAAGGAAACAGATTGAACTTTGCAAAACTTGGCAAAATTGTAATCAGAGGCAGGATAGAGGGGGAATTTTCTTTATAGGTAAATGTCTGCATTCCCTCTGCACTCACTGAAGACTAAACATGAGTCTCTTTATTTAAAAGTTTAAAATCTGTATTTTATAATTCCTATTTCTCTCAATTGGCTATGGACATTTTGACTATAAATATCTAAAGAGCAGTAAAAGCGTGACCACCCATAGCTTTTTTATATACATATATATATGAAAACTAAAGAATCTGAAATACAATTAAAGTTGTAAGGCTGAGAGGTCAAGGCAAATATAGTCTCATTAATATTAATATATACATTGTTCTGTCACACTTAATAACCTATGTCTTGCTCTCATTATGAATTTTGTATGTGGGTGAAATGGCAATAAACCAAGTTAAAATTTGAGAATCTGTATATTCATTGCAAACACTGATCTCTATGAGCACAGCATGCTACTTTTCAACCTTCAGCATTTGAACATTTGAAAGGCAATTACACACAGGAAACTGAGGATTTCAATACCAGATCAGACTGCTAATCAGCTCCTACTTTGAGACCTAAATCTTCTTCCAAGCAAGCTTTATTTTATTCAGAAATCAATTGTGAAAAGTCCAGGCAGGTGTGTCAACACTTTTAATTTTTTTTTTTTTAATATTGTCACCTGCTGACTGAATCACTCAATTTTCCACTTTGCTTTTGTGGGGTCTAGAATCCTCTTGAACTTACCTAATTGACAAAGTAGTCTCAATTAAAATTTCACAATATCTTCTTGGAAATCGTTGAAAATTAAATTAAATAACAGCTTGTCTTCTCTGTAAGTAGAACTATTTTTTTCCCACCTCTCTGACTCCAAGCAAGCAGTCCTGGGCTTGGAATCTGTGAATGATGTCTGAATAGAGAACAATGACTATAGCCAGTTGACTCTGGCTCCCACAGTTTTCTATAATATAAGCCAAATAATATCTTAATAATAATAATATAATTTCTTTAATATAAGCCAAAGCAAGTGAGTATTGGTAAGAGAAAAAAGAATGAGGGTGGAAAATTATTGAGATTACTGACAGTGACTTAACAAGTCTATAAAGAATGGTTTTGTAGGATGTTGAAGACTCAGTTTTGCAGGTGATAAAGGGAAACTCCTCCCTGGATTTAGGAGAAAGCAGCATTAAACAACACAAGAAGATGGAGAACATTGTTTCAAAGATTTATCAGAATTGTTGAAGGAGGCTGGCACCACAGTCCATCCAAATGACTGAGAAATGATAGGCAGAGTAGAAAGAGGCCATGAAGGACCATGACTTGTGCTTAATGAGCCAGAAAGTAGAGCCAGTGGAAGGAGGAAGTGGGATAGGCTACAGGAGCAACGCTCACAGCAAAACTCTGACTGGTATTACAAGGCAAGTCTGAATCTGTCAATCCCAAAAGAAAAAGGATTTATAGCAAGATAGGAGAGGATAAAAGAATGTTAGGATTTACTGTGAGCCTTACCTCAGAGGATATGAAGTAGGAATTGGCAATTTTGAGACAGAGCCTGAGGAATGAACCAAGCCAGGAAGTCCTGCAAGTGACGTACATGGGAGTGGCCGTCGGGATGGCCCTGCTGCCCACAGAGACCAGCAAATATGAAGAGAGAAAATCCTGGAGGGAGTCTGAGCTGTGGATAGCAAGGCCTGCACTTAACAGTACCAAACAGCACTCAAGGGCAGGATATTCTCAGGACTGGTCAGAGGACAGTTAAAACACAAGAAAACAGGACTGAAATAGAAGTGCAGGTCCGTGGATTTTATCCTGGAGGTGGTCATTGGATACCAATACTTCATGTTTATCATTTAGTCTGATCATAGTTCACAAGAAAATTTTAGCTTTCATCCTTTTACTACTTTTTCTGTCCAAATCTTCTAATCTGGATTTTATTTCAATAACTAAATAAATTAATCTTCATGTGCGAGGAGATCCTCGTCATGCAGGAGGAACAGCCTTAAAGGATGTTGAGAAGCACTTGTTCAACTTGGCTTATGGTACAGTGTGGCTTGCATATCCCACAGTAATTAGCTGAGGCAGCCTGAATGTTTAGCAGGAATTGCTATTGAACACCTCATGAAGGATATGCAGATCAGGAATTAACTGCAGAAATCATTCAGCAAATAATTTTGAATAATACTAAATGAAAGAAAAGAGTAAACTGTTTGCAGGCAATTTGCAGAAAGAAAAGTGAGAAAAATTCAAAGAATAAATTATTCATCCAGTTCTGGCAGACTGGGTCTGCATTAACCCTCTTGTTGCCTTTCTGGTTTTCACTACACACAGTGATTTCCCAGGGTTTTAAAGACAGAGAGGTTTGATTATGATTGTGTGATTCACACATGTAGGGGAAACTTGAACCAATGGGGAGTTCATGGTTCATCCTTGCAGTGTAAGGAAACATGTTTCCTTGCAGAGAAGTCATTTTCCCAGCTCAGGTAAAATTGGTTTGAGTTGTGTTGGCATTGCCCTCCTGACCCCACAGCTGAGTGGATGGATCTGCAGACAGAGGGGCAGATCTGCTCTCCTGGAAGCAGAATGATTTTAAAGAAAATACAGAAATAAAGCCTCAATTTCTACTCTTTCAGACTCAGACAGGCAATTGGGCTTCAAAAAACTTTCTTTTCCCTAAAGAATAAATAGTTTGGCTCACTTATTTAATAAATGAAACTGCTCTTATATTCTCATTGAATTGGTATTTACTGCCTTAAAATGTTTCTTGACACTTTCTTATTTTACTGAACCTAGGAAAGGATGATGGCACAGGGCATAACCCTGAGCTTTTGAGATACCATAAAAAATTGACAACTAGTTGTTTTTTTCCAAGAAATATTTTTTGTCTCTGCTTTCTTAATTGATATGGACTTTTTATCAAAACAATAAATAAAATCTGCTTTTTATAAAGAGATTTTAGACATTTTTTTTCATGTGTTGATGAAATATACAGCATTTATCCAGGGTAATTAAAATGGCTAAGTCTGAAAGGACAACTCCTTATTTTAGTAACACATGTAGAAATATTATTTATTTGCTTAGTGATGAGTATAACACACATGATAAAACTTGGTTTTGTTTTTTCTTGCCTCTTCCTCTTTGAAAATACATTCAGGGATTGAATAAAGTACAGGACTATCTATGATATAAATAGATCTAACTAAACCTGAGCTCCAAAAATAGTCTGCTCTTCACAGACCATGTTTTAGTGCCCACTGTGTAAATGAAATTCAAGACATCAGAAACATCCTTGTCTTCCCTTATTTTCCAATCAAGAAAAAAGAATTCATGTAGTTCATACTTGGAGACTGAGTTTGCAAGGACATGTGAAATTGTTAAGAATGAAAAAACACTGAGAAAATGAAAATTCAGTTATAAAGTATTACTGTAGGGAAGAAAAGAAAGGTAGGAAAGTTGAGGGAACTTTTGCTCTTAGAGAAAATTAATTAACAGATATTATTCTCTCTAATCCAGAATAAAACACTGTGGTTGTATCTATTCAGGTAAAGAAGCAACATACCTTCATCCAAGCAAAATTACACCATGATTTATAAACCCTGTACCTGAGCTTCCTAACTGAAGTGTAGCATCTCCCAGAAGCAGATAGTATGTCTCTGAGTCAGGTTTGGTGACACATTAGATTCAGAGATTCAATACAGGAAGGCAGATGGAGGTTCTCTGCATCAACAGTCCAAGTTCATCTGTGACTGAGATAACCTTTCCATGAATAATTGATGGTCAACTCTATCTGAATTTGAGGCTGCAATATGAAACAGTAACATGTTCCGTGGTAAAGGACACAAATCAGACACTAAATTTTACACAGCCAACTACACAAGGTCCCTGTATTATGGTACATGTGTAGGTTAATGTGGACAAGCACAGAGAAAAATTACTTGCCTTCACTTTTCAAAGCAGTCAGAGGAGCCTTGCAAACAGTGAGCTATGATGAACCACACTGCAGTGTTGTATCTTTGCAAAACAGACAACACTCAGGCTGAAAAAAATAAGATCCTTTCCAAAACAATTTTCAAAGTAGTTACTCTTCCTAAGCTACCCACATTCCAAAACACATTGCTCAGTGCAGAGAATTTTGTTTAGTGGATCTCTCCTACTCCTGGTGCAGCTGCACAGCCCAGGAGGTGTGTCAGTGCTTTCACTGCTTCTCCACAGGCCCTAGTTGCCACTTGCTGCTGAAGAGCTGCTCAGGTCAGCCTAAAAATCGTGTGCTAGTAGAACCTAATAAGCAGCAAAACTCCTAAGAAAACAAAAATGGGGGAATTTTCATCTTTTAGATTCCTACTGTAACTCCAACCACATGGCCACAAAAGCACTTGCACCACTCCAAAGGATGATGCAGTTTAGGGTCTTAACAATTGTCTGAAGTAACCAAAAAGAAAGTCTGAGCTTTCTCAAGCTGGCATTGACAAAGAAAAGCATTGCTCAGCCTTGGAGGAGATTCTTCTTTACCAAATAACCAGTCTCCATTGGATCTGTGAGTGAACTGATGTTTTTTTTCCTGGCAAGTAAATCCTGATTGCAGAGAGAGATTCCCCTCTATTAGTAGAAAGCTAAATCGAGTATTTACATTACTAGGGACAAAGCACAACAGACAATGTAAGACCAGAATCAGACTGTCCTCATTTTTGTGGTGATTTGGCAGACACATTTTGAGGACAGAATTAACACCATATGAGAACCGAAAAAATGAAGTGTAAGTTTTATGGAATGTGTCTGTAAAGAGGAAGCACTGCTGTTAAGATTAAAATTTTCTTCATGTCAAGCTTTTCTTAGGGGAAAAAAAAGGCAAAATGAAAACAATAGAGAAATATTTTTTACTCATTAATGCAAACCCAATTTCCATCAGTATCCAAAATAATACCTCTCTTAATTACCTTTTTCTTCTCAGGCTCATACCAAAAATCATCCTCTGGATGTGTCCTTGCTTACACCATGATCACAGACAGCAGCAATATAAAACCAGCACTTTGCCTTACTTGCAGCCACACCACAGCAGACATGGCAGAAGTCAGAGCTCTGGAGCAGATTCGTGGTTTAAGACACTGTTGTGTTGTTTCAGATACTTCAAGAGAGAGGATCAGTTATTCCCTCTTTCATTCAGCCTAAGAGGACTAAAATGTTATGTCCCCCACTTTTAAGGAGCTTTATTGTATCTCCAGACCTAACAATATTAATTGCCTATTACAACCCTTCTGTAAATGGGTAAATCACATGCTGCAAAGGCCATAATAAGGAAGGATTGCATCCTGGTTTGCCAGTTTATTTTAGAGCTGCCAAAATCATACATGCATATTTTAAAGTTCTGGTAAACTGTGTGCATAGATCCATTTATTTTAATGACTAAGTATCTAACTGAGAACATAAATCATGTATTTTAGGGTCTCTACCTGCCAGTGAACCTCAGACAGAGATGTGCACAATTTCAAAAGGTTTGGGTTTCATTTGTTCCTAAAAGAAACAGTAAAACTGTTTCAATAGGTTTTTCATAATTCATATTCTGTGTAATATACTATAAAGCTCTATAGATCTGATCCAGCCTGTGCTAATGTTATTGGCAAAACTCCCATTGATTCAAAAGACACTGAGGAAGTCATTCTGAGAGTAAAAGTAGTGGGGGAAGAGCAGGAGTATTAACATCATTTGCTTTGTAAGTACGTCTCTTTTTTTTTATTTACATAAAAAGTTAACATTTCCATCCTCATAAATAATTTAAATACCAACACAACAGCCATGGGTTTTACAGCAGCCTCCAGCCATATCTCTGTATGTGAACTTGCTCCTCTATGGGGAGATTATAGTTTTCTAAGGAAATGTCTCCCCTGACTCTCTTTACTGAAATGAATTGGTCTTGCTGTTTTAGCAGTGACCAAGAAATGATAGCATCTGTCAGTCTTCATGAAAATCTCTGTGTTTTGGATTCCACTAACAGTAAACAATTTTCTGAGAAAAGTCACTGTGGGATTCACAGCAGGGTTTGACAGCCACTTGTCTTTCAAGAGATTTCCCACTACTGAAGTTAACAGCATCAATGCCCACAGAATATAAACATCTCCCATTAAAGAAGACTCAGACATCTGGGTTTATTTCATCATAAGGGCCTTCAGAATGAATATCACTATTTATTTATAAGTGCCTGTGTGTTTAAAACAATATGTTGGCCCTGCTGATTATTCTCTTCATGTGCCACTTTCTTCTAAATTTGTAATAATCCAAAGGGATAAAAATGCATACTTGCTTTTTTAACGATTACTTCTTCAAATTATTTTAAAGTGTGAATTATAACATTAATATCCTCTAAATAACAAAGTACTAAAAAGCCATTAATTTCCTGCTACAACTCAATACATCATTAAAATGACCCATTTTAATGACATGATGCAGTGCAATTATTATTATTTTGTAACTATCATGATTATATAAACCTACATTAAAACCCTGAATCCAAATAAATTTCAGATCACTCCATTCCTTTTACAGTGTTTACCTAGTTCTAAATTTCCTATCTTTCTTTGTTCATTAACTCACTAAGTGTTTATTTTGTTTCATTTTTTTGGAGAGCAAGGTTACCTACAGGATTTAAACAAGTCTTGATTTTGATACATTCCCAAACAATTTACAAGAACATGAGCAGTTTTCATCAAATATACATGAGATTTTAGAGCTTAATTTTGTGACACAAAATCAAGAATTTCAAGCATGGTAAAGGACACCTGATTACCTAGTTTGCATTCTGACAGAAAGCTTATAGACATCAAAAGAATGTCAGGAAATTTAAATAGCTTGCTCTCAAAACATTGGATAATACCTGCCCACATTATTTAGACAGTCATAGTGTCGATGAACACCAGATGAACAACTTCTAAAGAAACAGAAAGAGAAAACCAGGGGAGAATTATGCTAAATACCAGTTTGCAAAAAAAATGAGGAGCCAGGAAAGCACAAGAAAATGTTGGGAGCAGAGATAAGAACCAAATGATAAAGCAGAGCAAAAGGTGATCATCATTTGTCATTTCTATTGCAAGAAGTGACACACCAAAGTGTTTGCATGTTCTGAGTGAGGTTTAGAGAGAAAAAAAGAGCCTCCCAAGTGCTGCCCCCACTCTGACTCTCCCTGTGGCACCCAGCAAACACACTGGAAATGAGATGGCTGCAAGAGAAGAGGCTGAATGACAGAAGGCAGGTGCCTCATCCCAGGTTTGTACATCCCAATGGAGTGAGCAGCCATTTGTGGGATTGGTCCCGTCATTCATTCTTCCATGGATTTTGTAGAAAAGAAAAAACCTTTTTTCTTCTGTTTTTCTTCTAAGGGAATTGTTTTGTTCAGCCAGCCACAATAAGCAACAGAGAGAAGCCTGAAGCAGGAGGTGAGCATTTGGCAAACATGTATCACCACATTTTAAAAAATCTTTTTCCAAACCTTTATCTGGATCAGATGAATTAGCTCTTAACAGCACCTTCAGTTGAATAAGGTAAAGTTTCACTAAAACTGTAAAATATACATAAAATAGCTCAAATACTTAATCATTGATAAAGAGAATGAAATTATTTCCTTATAAAGGGCTCACTCAGTAATTTATCATCAAATACTAGACTGTTCCCTTCCATTTGAATATACTGCCATGCTGCCAGGGCAGTAGGCAGTAGTCATTAGAATTTATCTGAGTTTTCCAAAGGGAAACATTTATTTCACTCAAATAATTTGTTACTACATTTACCATAAGAAGTTCCCATCTAGTCTGTATTTTGAACTAAGTAGCTTTGCAACATCTCATCAATTCAAACCACATTTTTTCAGAGAACCCACTGAATTAAGGAACAAGGCATTTTTAGCCTTTATAAGGGAAATAAAAGACCCAGTCAAGGGACTTCACAGAGATAGAGAGTGATTAGAGGGAAAACTTAATTCAAATACATGGGGAAAACAGCTCTGTAGCCTACAGATTCATTTTAAGGAAGAAGGCTCCTAATGTTTTACATTATACTAAATGCAGTTCACTGCACTAGAGAAAACAGAATTTCTACATGAAGTATCTATATAGATGAAAGACTGCTGGTTTACTATTTGTATCCATCAAGACTAAAAAAACATGAGAGTTCCTCTCGATGACAATTTTAGCCACAAACTTGTGAAGAAAAAAATTAAATTAAAAAAATCTAAGATTCTAGCTTAAAACCAGCAGACATGCCCGTGGTAGGAAATTCAGGAGCAGGGAGACAGGAAACAGAAACAATTCTGCAGACACCAGGGTAAGTGCAGAAGGAGGGTGAGGAGGTACCCCAGGCACTGGAGCAGAGAATTCCCCTGCTGCAGATCATGGTGAGCCTCATGGTGGAGAAGTTCTTGAAGAACTATCTCCAGTGGGAGGAGCCCGACGCTGGAGCAGAGAAAAAGTGTGAGAAATCTTCCCCTGAGGCAGAAGGAACAGCAGAGACAATGTGTGATGAACTAACCACTCCCTGTCCCTATGTGCCTCTGTGGGGAAGACAGGGAAAATCATCAGTGAAGTTGAGCCTGGGAAGAAGGGAGTGAGGGGAAGGTGTTTTAAGATTTGCATTTATTTCTCATTATCCTACTTTGATTTGGTTGGTACAAATTAAAATATTTTCCCCCAAGTTGTCTGGTTTACCTATGATGGCAATTGGTGAGTGATTTCTCCCTGTCCTTATCTTGGCCCATGAGCCTTTTGATATTTTCTCCCCAGTGTCTATCTGAGGAAGAGACTGAGAAAGGGGCTTTGGTGGACACCCAGCATGAAACCAGGGTGAGCCCACCACAAAGTGATAAATACCAGATATTTACTTCAATCCTTCCAGGATGTTTTCCCTTTAGTGCTAAGAGTGCACACAGAATAAAACAAAAAGGATTGGATCTACATTGCTGTAGCATCCCTCAGACTAACTTTGGAAGGTGGAAATTGCCCAAGCCTCTCTTCAGTTTGCAGATTAACAGTATAGACAAGTTTAATAAATACAGTTAAATTATCTTACCAATGCCAATTAAATTTTTAATGTCTGAGAAGATGAAACTGGCTTGATGGGTTATCTCAGAGAAGGTGTTTTCTGAGGCTGTTATTATTTAATTGGTTTCATACCAGCCTGTTACTACAACCACAGATGTTGCCTCCTCCAGATGGCCCTCAGGACAAAGTACAGGAGAACAAAGGCAGTTTGGCAGGTGGGGAAATGGTTATGGGACACACTGCTCTGCTTGCTGGGAATCACACCCACCCTGAGGCTGGGGGTACAGTAAAGCAAACAGATTCCATTTCAGTCCCAGGACACAATATAAGCTAAAGACAGTTAAAAGACCTCACATGCTCACACTGGATCTGGGCTATAGACTGCAAAACCTGCACCTTATCTACCAGACAGAATACTGCTTTTATGCCTGATGGAGCTTCAGGCATTAATGCACAGCAATCATCAGTCATCACCATCAATCAGTCATTTAAATGGTACACAAGAATTTGGTTAATACTTTTGTACTTGAGTGATTTCATTCATACACAAGTGCCCTTGCAATCAGATCTAAGGCATCTTTTGTGACAGCAAGTATGACACTACTTTTCAGACAGATGTTCCATATTTTGAACAGAAGAAGTGGATTTCTCAGTCTGAGAGGGAAAGGGAGTCATTTAATGGTTACATGAATGTAAAATATGTGTTATCATATCTCCATAAGGCTCAGTGGAACAGCTGGAACTCAGAAGAAGGCTAGCCATTCATTAAGAATTTCAGTGAGAAACTGGAGAGAAGCAGTTTGAGACATCTACTCTTTCTTTATGATTTGGAATACTCAATACTCCTGTGTTTTGTACTACTCTGCTTCTAGCAGTGCAGGAAATTATTTGTACTTGTTAGATGGTTTTCTCTTCCCTCTTGGCAGGAGCCAGGACAGCATCAAGAGCAGAAGCAAGATAACTTTCCTATTTTTTTATGCTTGATACTGCTTACCTGGGGAAAGGCAGAATTACAAAGAAATCCCCCATCTAATAAGTAGCCTTTACATTAGAGGTGTTTGGGGCAGAGCTGGACAGCTTTTTTGCCAGAATAAAACATATCTTCACTGAGCAAATAGGAACAGTTTAAACAGCTGAACATCAGCATCCCAACAAGACATGTAGAAAACATTATGCTCCCTGCTTACTCGACCATGTCAAATTTCACCTCTGAATCTGACATCACTGGTTGCTTTTCCAGCAAGGGGCATCACAAGGCCCCATTCTAGAGAACAACTCCTGCAGAAGCCAGGTGAAGGTGAGATCTCTACCTGTAGACTGGAGTCAAACAGAAGTAGCATGACAGCAGCTATCTATAAATACAGAGAGGATTTGGAACTTGCTGACTTTTGAGTTTATTTTCAGGACTGTTCTCCTATACAAATGTAAGAGTTTAGGCTGTACCTTTGTACACTTCTGGCTGTGCCAAAGGAGGAGAAGTGCTGATTTAGCCTTCTGCATAAGGAGAGCTGCTCTCAGTCTGGCCCAAGTGAGGCCATGTCCAGAGACTTGGGCATTGTGACCTTCCCTATCAAATCATTGTGGATGGCAGGAATAAAATATATAGCAATATCTCAACTACATACTATTGTAATTTACAGCAGAAATACTATATGTATATGTTCTTTTATGACTTACAACTGTCCCTCAAAGCAGTAAAGTTCCTTTTAAACTTTTTCCTCAGATAGGAAGATTTGCAAAGATGAAGACACAGAGTCAATGTTACAACTTGAAGACAAAGCTAGTTTCTGCTAGACTGTTTTTGGCCCGGGATATTAGCAGTGTTGTAGGAAATATAAAAGGGGAAGGAGTGGATGCATCATTTAGATCTCGTATGTTCAGCAAGGAGCTGGAGTTCCTCTCCCACTCTGCAGTTAAAGCAAGTTTCTGCAGCAGGGTCCTTGCCTGGTACCACACACGTCTTACCTCTTGTCTGAGGCTGCAGAAGGGACCAAAGCTGCCATGTGCCATGTGTTGCAAAATCTCATCACTCTGAGTGCAGAAAATTATTTCTGTGATTCATACTTATGAGACAAAGAAGGGCAAAATGCAGAAATTGTCCTTGGTAAACAGGGAAAGTAGAGAAGCCTCAGAATTTGTCTAAAGTAATGTGTAATTTGAAAAGCTTGATTTACATCAGTGAGTGAAGCTAGATTTGGGGTTTTGTCAGCCTTGTGCAGAAACGTGTGGGAGACATTTCTAGCTTTTGAAAGAATTCAAAAGATGTAACTGAAACACATAAAAACACAATTATTGAACATAAAGATTTTTGCACTTAACCTATTATTTTGTTTTTATGCAGCAATATATTCTCTATGTATAGCATACCTACCTATCCATCCATTTATCTTTCTTACCTATCATATTAGATATTTAATTTTATAAAACTGTCATAAAGCACCAAGTGAGTCCTAGCCTGCACTTAAAATTTTAGGGAAAAAATAAAAATAGATACTGGAACACATAGCATCTTTTTTAATGTTTTTTTGTTACCTATCCATAAATAAAACTGGTAAGTTTTGCTCATAGCCATTATTGCATCTTCTCCATAGAATTAACTAAATATTTGATATAATTTTGAGGCTAAAATTAACTTGCTCAGTGTTTTATATTAATACTATCCATACCTTTATTATATTCATCTTCTAAGTTTTTGAGAACAGCAAGTGAAGATCTGAATATCGGACATCAGACATTGATTTCTGTTTATCTCTAAAAATGACAATAAAATCGACTATAATAAATGGCATATGTAGACTTGATATTTTAAACTTCGGATGGTTGCATGATTTTAATCATCAAGATAACTTCAGAGTATTTTACAGTAATTAGAAATACTGATGCAAGGGAAAAGGAGGTGAAAACTTGTCATTTTTCAAAATAACCCTCCAGCAATACAAAAAGGAGGGTAGAGCACATTCCAAAGATTTCTGCAGAAAATAATTTATGAAAAGATATTTTATAAATTATACTTTCTCAAATAACAGCTGAGTACATACAAGGATTGTTCTTTCCACCTGGAAAACAGGGAGCAAAAGACAATTGGAAATGCACAGAACATTAGGATTTTGAAAAAAAATTACTCTCAAGAGATGATTCATGTCCTGCTCCTCCTGCAGCGTCGGAGGAAGTGTGCCCACCCCTTTTCTTTTTATTAATTTTTTTCAGACACAGGAAGCATACCCTAAACAAAACAGTAGGAGAGATTTTAGGAGCAAAATTTCCCCTGGTTATATGGGCAGAGTTCTAGTGTTTTAAGAAAGAAAAAGAGCAATTTTATTCCAATAATGACAAATCTACTTAATTTTAATCTCATTCACAGAGATTATAACACAAGTGAGATAAATTATTTGGTGCGATTTATTTTCACTTTGTCAGGCCAGATCCTGCTTGTGTGGAGCTATTAAAAGTAGCCAAGCTGAAAATCCACAACTTCTCTATGTGAGCACAGAACAGTGAGTGGGAAGTCATTGTGGGGAAAGAGAATAAGATTTCTCATGAAAAAAGTGTGGAGATCAATTAACAGATTTCACAATGAAGTTGTGTCCTGTGTGAATTCACACAAGATGCACCATGTGGAGTAACTTCTCAGGACTTTCTGAATGCTGCTAGCACCTTATGCAAAACAAAACTGAGTTAAAGTTTCTGCTTTAAAGAGGGTCTCCAGCAAAACCAGCCAAAAGGTCAAACTCAGAACAAGCCACTGGAGAATGCACATATGTGAGAGCTCCTGGAATTTTGTTGCTCAGTTTGCTTGCTTATCATTTTTATTGGGTTTCTTTTTAGTAGTAGTCACTGTTTTAACCACTAGCATTTGGATGACAATTTTAGCCATGAACTTGTGCAGAACAATTTCAATAAAAAAGGATCTAAGATTCTAGTTTAAAACCACAGATATGTCTGTGGTAGACAATTCAGGAGTAGGGAGGCAGAAAACAGCAACAGTTCTGCAGAAGTTATTTACTCACTTACTTACTTAAAGTAGTTACTGCTTTAACTATTAGCCTTTCATTTGTGTCAGACTACATAACTTACTGTCTAAAACTAGTCAGCCTTCTTTACACTACCAGCAGCATAAAATATATTTCAAAGTGCGAAAAGCCCTGAGGTACAAACTGTTTTGGAGCAGAGGGAGCCGGGAGGACCATGAGAAGGACAACTCTTACAGGATCCTATCCCTCTGCTGCAGGAATCTTTGGGAAGGTGCACCTCGAGGTACTAGTGCCAGCCTCAGCAAGGGGTGGGTATTACCTGGAACACAGACACAACTCACACAATATGCCTGCTACATCTGGACATCTCTAGAGCCAAACATTAACATTCCTTGGTGTGCAGACTGTAAGGGACAGTGCAGTGGCTGTTTCTATCCAGAGAGACGTCAGTGTGTTCCATTATCCTGCACCCAGGAGTGTCCAGAAAATGAATGCTGAGAGAGGAATATGAAAGGATACATGCATATGGTGATATTTCACCAGTATGCTCATCCATTTTGCACTGACCCATGCTGCAGGGTTTCCTGTGAGCACTCTGCAGGGTAAGATCAACCTCACCACTCCACAGAGTTCTCCTGACCTATTTCAGACATTTATTTTAGGATGAAATTAATTAAGCCCTCATTGGCCTATTTCTCTCCATCAGTTGTGAAAGGTATTAAGATGATTGGCTCAGATGTCATTTGATTAGATGTCACAATCCATTGTGCTTAATAATCCCATGGTTATGAGGTTATGTCTTTCTCAATTCAGGCAAAACTATAGTTTCCACAATTTCCATAGCAAAAAGTTTCACAGTTTAATGAAAGACTGTGTAATAACAGACTTCCTTTTACTTGTTTATCAGTTTGCCTCAAGTAGAGAAGAACAGGAAGAAAATGAGACAACATTAAATGATAATGACTTCAGCATACCAATAATCAGCTCATCAAGGGTTTTAGTCATCCTAAAAAAAAATTTGAAGTTTCTTGTAATAAGCCAATGACATATAAACTGAAAAGCCATAGGAGAGATAAAATTGAAAGATAAATGCTAATTGAGTGCTAATTATCTATGCTATTTTTATACTATACATTACTAATTATTATCATGCAACAACTTATTTTTAACCATTTCCACCTTGGCAGAACGGCTGCTTCAAGGATTTCATCCTTAAATGAAAAACAACAATTTTTAAAATTTTAACCAGTGGGTTTCTTTTTCCTTGTGCCTCCCTTATTTATGGTAGGAAAAAAAAAAAATTGTAATTCCTCTACAAACTCATAAACAAATACCCAAAGTAAATAGCAGGCATAAAGAAAAGAGACTGCCAGGGAAATAGGGTAAGTACGACCAGTGTGCTTCCACATCATCTTTATTAGGTAATGATACCACACATTTGAATGGCTGTATAAAATGGATGAAACATGGGAGGAGTTTAAGCATTGTAAATGACTACGAGCAGCTTGTACTGTAGTCAGGGAGCCATTTAATAGCGAGCTTGTGAAGAGCTGAAATTGAGATTTAGAAAGGTTAACCTCCTTGTGTTTTTTTTCATCTTTGGATGGAAGAAGGAGATATTATTGCACTGTTTTATTACTTTTCATGTATCCTACTCCATGTGATTTATTTAGCTGAGTGCACTAACTATCATATTGACCTGCATCATTTCACAGTTTCTTGAGACACGGGCTGTTTCCATATGAGTTAATTTTGATACAGACTCAGACCCATGGCTCAGCTGATGTTAGCAATAGAAATTTCATGTAAAATTCAAAAAATTTTGTGTCGCTGCCTCTGCGGTGCTGGAGTGCAAGGTGCTGCGACCTTCCTAAAAGTGTCTCCTCAGTGAAGCCACTCAGCAGGACCAGCACACACTCACACAGGTGTGCACACACACACACAGATAGCTCCAGTCAGTGGGTCAACAGCAAAGAGCAGGGAAGGGTCCTCGTATGGGGTTCCAGCGATGAGGTTTATTACAGCCACACCTTGAAGAGTTCAGGCGTGAAGACAAAGTACAGTGGAGGGTCCAGGTTTAAGCACAGGAGCAGGGAGAACACCAGGGACCAAAGGTCTGAGGGCAGGGGGGCAGCACACGGGCGGGACCAGGGAATGGGAGCCAGTGGGGAGCTCTGGGAGAGCGGCAAGGGGCCAAGGGCCAGTGGGGGAACAGGGAGGGGAGAACCTTCTAGGGCATGGGACATACAAGGTGACAAGAGGTGGGGAGGCCAGCAAGCCAACCAGGAAAGCAGGAGTGGGGAACATTAGCATAGCAGGGCACAGCATCCTGGGGGAAGCCTTTTCTGTTCACCCTAACCTGGTGAGGATCTCTGATACCAGGGACTGTCTCACCAGTGGACTCTCTTCCTTCCTTTTTCCACAGGCTCACCAGTCACCACAACTATTTTCTATTTCTCACTGAAAATATGAATCAGTTTTTATTATAACCACATCATTTTTACCCATTTGGGTCCCACTAGACTAATTATTTTACTAGGTAAACAAAATGTAGAGAGATAATGATAGCCTTCTGTTGTGACACACTGCCAGTCCTGTCATCTACATTAAACATTACTCACAAAAAAAAGCCTCTTTTCTTTTATTTTTGCAGCAGCTTTCACACCTCATGCTTTAACACGCATCTTCCTTACCCAGCTTACCAGCTGTCTGATCTACCTCAAGTGCTCACCCACTTTGCTGTGGCCCTGGAATCAGCTGGGATAAATAACAACTGTTTGGGGACGATGGGAATTGCCTGTATGGTTTGTTCTTTGGTTTGTTCTTTAACATCTTCATATCTGACAGCAAGCTTGTCGCGAGTATATCTGCAAAGAAATGCCCGCAAGCAAAGCTTTCAAGGAGGTGCTGTAGTCTCTGGATATAGGATTGCTGATCCCAGAGAATATCTTCCCTAAACATATCAAGGCCCACCTTACATCTTACTATGTTCCCAGAATTTCAAATAGGTTTTTCCAGGCCCTCCTGACTTTGCAATAACAAAGCTTCTTGGTTTCAAGTTAATATTTAAATCAGCCAATTAACACCCATTAGTTCTTCTGCTACATTCTCTGTTACTTTAAATCCTCACATCTCCTCCTGGGAGAATTCTAATTGTTTTTGCTTTCTGTTCTCTTTTGCTACGAAATTAATGTTTTCTGATCCAGGAGAAGACTGTCCTTATATACTGAATTTACTCCTGTGAACACAAAATATAACTGGAAATCACTGAATGCACTGGAAAGCTGCTTCTGCAGTGGTGATGCACTGATAAACAGAGATGGGTCCCATTACTGACTAAAGTGCAGACTCAGGTTGCAATAACACAGGTTTAACTGTGCAGTGTCTCAGTTCCTTGATTCAGTTGATGACTAGACACAGATGATTGGTGGCATCTACGATGCCTGAGGGAGTTGGGGATGGGAAGTACCACTGCAGATTCCTGTGGCATGACATGAAATGTATCTCAAATGGCACCAGAGAGCTACAAGGTCCTGGTCAGCACAAAACCGAGTCAGGAGAGTTATTTAGAAAGCAGATAAAAGCACATATTTTAGGATAAGCTAATTGCTTTCTAATCCTGATCTCCATGCACAAGCCTACAGCCAGATGCCTAATCTTAAGCTGATAGCTTCTTCTAATACTTCTAATTCAATGTGACTCTCTGTGGTTTGGACCCACCTCTACGTACTACCGAAAGTCAAGCAGGCGAGACATTTATAAGCTTAGCCCTATTTTCTTAATTACATATTTACACTGAATTTTACTAATTGCAAATGAGTTTTCTGGTTATAAGCTTAATTACACTGCCTTTTCAAGAGAGAGTACTTTCCCTCTTTAACTTTTGAAGGGCTTAGAGAAGCCACAGTGATACAAGCAAGCATCTTGGGGATGAAAGCAAGGTAGGAAGCTCATCTTTTCTGCAATACATTGCCTCTAACCCAGGATGCCATGTATCTGTTTCTAAGAAACTGTCATAGCATAGGTGTACATGAAATGGGAGATGATCCAGTGGCTTTGGAACTGAATAGGTTTAAATTGTGCTTGGAGCCATGTGGACAGTAGAGTAGAATTTTGACAGGTAAGGGGAAAACCTCTGGAAAATACTGGGTGAGGTTTTTTTGATTACAAGGGCTGGGCTGAGAAAGATATTGGCATACTATGGGTAATTTGGGTATCTAATTTAAAAGATAACATTTTTTCAACCTTTTTTTCTTATCCATTTTTAGTAGTAATTTTAAGACAAAATTAACCGCCATCATCTAAGTTACATGAGGTAGAATCCTGGCAAAGAAGCAACACTATTAATTTCTCATATGGTTTCAAGGGCATGGTTAAGTTTTTGGAAGTTTTAGCTGGATAAAGTTGAGAATAGAAATTTCTTTTCTTCACTTCTTTAGTGAATTTAAAGACTAAAATCTTAGTGGTCTCTAGCTGGTTGCAACCAACAAACACCCCTCTTCTTGAGGAGCTGTATTCTCTGTACTCCCTACACTCACCTTGTCCCTCACACACTGTGAAACTCTCTCCTGTCAGCTGGAGCACCTCTGTTCATGCACAACCTACTTAAACTCATCAGTGAAATGTTCAGAACATAGTAAGTTTTTGGTTAATGCTTTCTAGTAGTGCTTAGACATTTATCTCACTTTCAAATCAGCATGCTGCTCCAGATCTGGTTATCAGCCCCCACATTCTTCTCTCAACAGCTATTCATGCTACTTTTTCCAATGCATATAGTCATGTAAGTCTGTAATAAAGCCTGAGATGCTGCATATTTATTTCTATTTTTCATGGTTTATTATCCTGACATTTCAAATTGCTCTGCTTAAACTTTAATAAGGATTGTATGATGGAGAAATCAAACTTTTACATAAGAAATTGCTTCAATTAAATGTCAAAAGGGACATAAAAATTAGTTTTAAAGCCATCTATGCTTCTTTCTAAATACCCAGTGCAGAAGATGACTCAGGAGGGAAAGTCCTGCTCAGCATCTGCTCCTTACAGTTCAAAATTATTTTCTAGCATGAATCTTCACTGCAGCATTTCAGCATTTACTATATGTTGAAGTTTATTTGTAAGACCTACAAATTACTGTTGCCTTTCTTTTTTCAGTGTCTCAAAGGCTGTTTTAATACATAATAGAGTGTGTAAAATCAAGTCTTGTAGGGTACCTCCTGCAAATATAAATGATTTATCTGTTTCTTTTTTCCTTCCTCTTCTTTTCCTTTACATTCCCTGTGATGTATCCACATATAAACCACCTGCCTCACTGTATAGCTGTACCAAATATTTATTACCTGTGTAATCTTTTTCACTTCTGTATCTTTGTTTTATTCTGCTTATTTCAACTGTTCATATAATTATTCCTGTTACTACTATAGGTTTCCTTTTACCATATTTCCATTTCCTATCAAACCTCTTTGATCTTCTTTATTTTCAAGCATTTCTTCCTAAGTTTATATCCTCTGCCTAACGGCATCTTTCCTCACAACACAGTATTACTCTGGCTGATTTCTTTCCCCTGAAGCTCATTCCCAGCATTTTTCCTCTTTTCAAACTCCTTTGTTCCTATTCACAGCTAATCCCCTGATTCCCCACTTAAACTCACTGCCACATATTCTTCAGTCCCTTGCTGTTTTACCACATCCCCTTCAGCAGGCTGATAATGCAATTTTAAGGGAAACTAAGAAACTTTAATACTGCTCTGATCCTTCTCGGATTTAGGCTTGTGGAGAGAGCCAGAAGCAAAATGGGAATGGGAGCAAAGGTGGGGAGGGGTAGGAGGGAAACAGCTGACAAGAGACAGAAATGCAAACTTGATAGCACTTCACAGGCTGTTTATTTCCCAAAGACTGCCCGCTCAGCTGGGTGGCAGAGCAGTGTGAGCCACCAGATGTGCAATTTTCACACTGGTGTCAGCAAGAGCTGCTCAAGCAGCTTTTGGCCAGCAAACAAAGTGGGATGTCATTGCCTTTCTCTGCAGCCAGGATGCACCTCAGTAACTCAGCAATGCAAGGAACTAGGAAACAGAGCAGGAGAAGCAAACAAAGAGTAGAACTACCTTTTGTGAGGACAAGAGTACTGAGGAAAATTCCACCAAAGCCAACATGGTGGCAGAAAGGCGCTTGTTTGGCCTCCTTAAGGGAAGCCATGTATTTATTGAAGAGTAAAGGCAGGGCCAGACTGCAATGAGCTGGACTCTGCTGGCAGAGATTCCTCAGCTAAGTCCTGCTGCATGGCCCTACTTCTGCAGTGCCCTAACTCCACTCACAGAGACAAAAAGCCAGGCAGCTCAGGACCAGCATCCCAATCTTCTGCTCTTCTAAACTTGAATTTACCATGGGCATCACCACAGGTCATGCCCTGTTGCTCATGCTCTGAAACACACATGGCATTGAATTGTAGATTTGCATTTCTGAGTTTCTAGATCTCCAGCATGCACAAAGGGCTATGAACATTTTCAAGAATTCATAGCAAAAAGAATAAGTTTTTTGTTGTATGAAATGCTGTTCAGTACTGGTAAGAAGTTGGTCTCCCTGAAAATACAGTGCCTAGCAAGAAAGGAAGAATACATTTGCTTTTTTAATGCTAGTGAGTAGCTCAGATGAGACTGTGGCCCAGAAAGAGGCTTAACCCCTGTGAAAGATACTAAGATTGAGGGATTACATTTATTCAGCACAATTTAGACAGAGTGATTATTCACCTGTTATTTCTTTCAAAAAATTGGCCTGCTGTGTTATATGTGACACAATTAGCAAAACATTACAGCCTGCTTCAATGAATCCACATATGGGCAATTTTCTCTAAAGTTTGATTAAAAAAATGATTGGAGGGCAAATGAAACAGATTTTACTGAGACACATAACAATGAGACATATTGGGCTCTTATTATCTGCTATTAGCTTTTGCTTTCAGGTAGGAGAAAAGTACATTTTAGGAACCATTCAGTGTCCTATTATAATAATTTCTGAAACACGCCAGTTGGTAAGAAACTTGACTTTTTGTTTTATTTTACTTATTATTTTCACAAAAAAATATGGAGCCTGTGGAAAGGTGCCAAAAGATTTGTTTAAAAGTTCAGCTTAGGAGAAATCTCTGCCTATTCCACCAAGGAGCATGTATTAGCAATGCATGGAGCTGGACTTAATGCTCCAGTTTAGGGCTTGAATTCTGCGTTCTGCTTTTGATATAAAAGTGAGACACTTTTAAAATCTTTGGCAAGTCTTACACAGCTTTGAATTCCTTGGCAGCTGGGCACCTGCTTACTTAGTAGTTCTGGGCCTTTGTTTCTTACTGCCTGGTTTTCCAGTGTCCATTTTGAATGACAAGTGATTTTGTCATTGTGTTGAGGGCACTGATGCCCCAACCAGTGCTGTTCACTGTGGGTTAGATGCCCAATTTCCCCTGTGGCAGTCTACTTGATATTTTATGGCAACCAGCAAACTATTATTATGTCCAGGTGGTATTAAGGCTTTCTTGCTTTCTAAAATGTAAGAACCTAAGCCTGTTGGAAGGGGCTCATCAGGAACAAAACAATTCTGCCTCTTAAAGAAGCAAACCTTTGTTGAGCAGCCACATCAAACTTCTGCTGAACTTGGACCTTGAGGAGAGAGCCTCTGTCTTTCTGGTCTTTCACATGAGCTTTTGTCCCCCAGCTCCTAGCTCTGGGCTGACCCAACCTTACACCATGCAGAATGTACCAGCCTGTGTCACCACACACCAGAAAAGAATCTATCCCCATTTTGGAGCCTCTCATAACACAAATGGTAGGAAATGTGCTGTGTAAGCTGTGATGTGATCTCTCCCTGGAGTGCTAAAAGCCTTTTGCTTCCCTACATTATTCTTGGAGGTGAGGATGCCCAAACTACAGATCTAGACAACAGGATCACCATTTCACTCCTGTTTCATGAGAACACTTACTTGTGTCTTCCTGCTTTCAAAACTCATCTTTCTATTTTCTCTTCCACTTACTGACTGTGCAGTACTTTCTGCTTAACTGAAAGCTTTTGTAGCTGACTGAGTAAAGCTCTGTATTGGTGATAGGCCTGCAGGGTTAAGAGCATTTTCCTCAGGGAAGAACTTAATAGCTACAAGAGGACTTGAAATCATCTTCAGGAAATTAAAACAATTCATTTTGTGGCACTGAAAAATCTGTTGTCTGAGGACAGTCAAGAGCCACAAAGAGAACCACTTGCCTCTATCTAAAATCTCAGCCCTTCTCCTGGAAAACAAATCAGTCTTGTTATTCCCCTGACCCACTAAAGAGACTGGCCTCAGTCTCCATCAGCTTCTTCTGAGCTGATTCTTGGAATTTTTTTAGCTTTTGGTTTTCCCCTACAGTTTTCAGGGCGATAAATAGTGTGCAGACTCTCCACAAAAATCCAGAGGGTTTTAGCAAAGTGCTACAAGAAGAATGAGACAGATATAGGTGTGTCAACTTGCAGAGTGTGCCAGCTTTCACCCACTGAGTCCAGCAGCTATTGATAGTAGCAAAGAACTTGCTGAGGAAGAAGAGTCTGCAGCAGATAGTGTGTCTTCCAGACAGGATTAGGAATGGAAGATTACTGATCCACTAGGTTACAAGGAAAGCAGTTTTTCACAGAGGCTGATTTCACCACTCTGCATCCATGGCCCTGTCCCCACCCACCTGCATTTGAGATTTCAATTTTATTTACATTACCTTCGCTCTTTTCCTACAGGTAAAGATCCTTAAGAAAATAATTGGGAAAAAAACTGGAGAAAACCACGTTCCCACACAGGTCAAACTCATTGTCTGACGCCTGGGACAGAAATTATATCTTTTCTGTAGCTGGTTCAGTGCCACTTATCCCACCATTTCCATGCCTACTGCTCATTTTTAAGCCGGCTGCTTTCTGTTGAAATAGCCAGCAGTGGTAGAGCCACTGAGCTTTGATTTCCTCTTGCAGGGAAGGCTCAGGTCTCAGTTGCCACCTTTGATGTTTCCTGTACTACTAATGACTACTGTGGAGCTCCTCTCTGTGGGAGCTATGACACAGAGAGCCATTTCACTACTGCTGTGAGACACATTTAGTGGAGTTCCTTGAGTATATATATATATATCAGTGAAAGAGTAAGCTCAGATAGAGCAAGGCACTTAATTCTGTACAGATTTCAGAAAGCATTTTCTATTAACTTGCATAAAAAAATGCATCTGAAAATGCCACTGTTTAAGGAGGGAAAGTAGCAGGAGCCATTTAATGTACCAGCTTACTACCAAGAGAGTCGGTAAGTACTGCAGAACTACTCTCTGAGACTTGTGCATAAATTAAAACAAGTGAAGGCACCTATTATAGCATCCAATACAGATTCATAGTCTCAAGAATCAGTTATGAAAGCTTTTTTGAAACATTTACTTTTTATATAGGTAATCTTAATAGTTATCAAATTTTTGTAAACTATTGTTGAGTAAAACTTACACAAGAGTACTATGACAAAACAACCAGTAAGTCCAGGTTAGAGCACATATATGAGCACATATATTTTTAAATGCATCACAAAGCCAGAAGCTTTACTTCCTGGCAAAACCTTTACTACCACTGAAATCCCTTTTTAATATCAGAATAGCACCAGAAGTGCTGAGTAGTCACAAACTAGCAAGAACTAGACATTCCTTTAACAAGCTTTTGGAGCTGGATGTAGGTGCCCAACTGTAGACACATGTGACAGCTTTAACCATCACTTCAAACTGGTTATTTTAGACCTATCTTCTCTCTTGGATACTGTAGACCATGTGATTCTGCTGACACATTGTGAGAATGTTCTTGAAATAGATAGATACACTCTTAAATCATTATTTTCCTTTCATTCCATATGGTCTAGGTGCCCTTGACATAATTTAAAAATACAGTGCAGCAGCACAATTTAAGATAAACCACTACCAATAAGCCAAGCAATTTAAAATCTCATACCCCCTTCACCTTCGAACAAATCCCCCCCAACTTACCATTCCTCTCAACCTTCCTGGAGGGAAAAAAAAAAAAAAAAAGAACTCAGAAATTTACCTTAAAAAAATCATTGGAAATTATACTGTCATCCAGTAGTAAAACAGTTACTGAGATACTGGATCTATAACATCCCTGTATCATAGCAAACAAGTTGCAGAGACCAGAATCTTTCAAATGCAGATGATGAATTAAAGATATAATTTTGGATGAATAAACAGTTATGCCATTCTGGTGTGTTGTTTGTTCCTTCTGCCTCACAGCTCCCCCCTTCAATTTCCCCTGCAGTGGGCCTTTATATGGCAATCCTTAAATCCCAGAATCATTCTCACACAAAGTTCTCTAGGAGGCTGCTTTGTCATTTTTTTAAATCTTCAGCTTTACGTGAATTGTGTCCTTATCAAAAGTCACTTGAGCAGTTAAGAGTCTGTGCACAGGATGGGCTCAAACCAAGCCCTTCATGGGGAGTTACACACTACAGCGCCTGCATCCTCCCGACAGCAGCTCTACATCACTGTTTCAAATGACCAAACTGCAGCAGTCAATCTGTTAGCATTTTACACTTACTTTTCCTAGGTGCAAACAGCAAAGAATTGGGCCTTCCATCACTTCCAGTTTTTATAAGGCTTCAGCAAACCAGGCAACATTTTGCCCCTTGTTTCACCCCTGAAACTGCATCCCTGCCACAGGTTCACAGCAGTGTAACTGAGCACAGCACCTGGCAGAAAGCCCAGAATTTGACCCAGCAGGTTTATGGCGTATGGAGATGATATTAACACACATCGTGAGCCAAATCTGCACTCCAGCTGCTTAATAAAAGCCCTGCCACCTCCATCATTGTCTTTAACCTCTTATATTAACAAGAAAGCAGGCCAAACTGATCACTAAGAACAAGTTAATCTAGAAAATTTACTATTTATCAACTACAAGTATTTGCATTATGTAACCTTTTTTTACTATTAATAACTTTGAGTAACAGGAACTGAACACTGACAGGTGGATTAACAACATTTCACTAAACATCTACAGTATTTATTAAATTTACCATGAGATTGCAGATGCACTTGAAAAATATAATCACAGAGTGAAATTTTCACTCTAAGTTAATAAAAGGAGTTTAGTTAAGTATAGACATCTTAGTAAACAACTGGTTTTCAGTGTCATGACTAACTCATATTTTTTCTGCATAGCAGTATTTATGAACTGATCTTTTTTTCATCACCTAAAAGACTAAAGTAAAATAAGGTAAAATTTTAAAGAACATTCCATTAAGATAAAAAGAAAAGATTTCACTTTCCTTTGGACTTCTTAGCTGCTTCTGTCATTAAGCCTAAGCATTTTAATAAAGGACGTCAAGATCTTTTGTAAAAGAGAATGTTTTCAGGCAATGTAAAAGACGGAAAATGTCATTCACTAAATGAGTGGTCAGCACACAGTGGCAGAATGGTCACAGTTCATTTTCTTGCCTGTATTCAGCTAGTTTTAATTGCACATATAATACAAAATTAAGTGAAACCAACTCACCATACACTGAATTAATCCCTGAGTTTATCTATACTACCCTGCCAAGCCCCTTACTGCTGTTGCTTCAGCCAGGTTACAGTATATGACTAACAGCTGAACACTAGTGCTGGGCTGAATTAACATCAATTAGCATTTAAATTGCATGTTTAAATGAGTGCATTAATGGGTGAATGCAATTTATAATTCTCCCCCCTCCACCTCCAGTCTTATCTAGTGCTAGAGATTTGTCAGACAGCTGGTATCAATCTGCCTAATCTCAGACTTAGAATGACTGCTTGCCTGCATACATTTAGCTGGCACCAACTTATTAGAGGAAAATTCTCCTAGGTTGGCTTTGAATTTTCAGTGTGGTGTGACATACATCTTATCATCTGCATCTGATTTTACAGCCAGCTTCCAGGGGCCAAATATTACCTGATTTACAATCTCTTACCAGTGCCTTCAGATGTGCTGCACTTCCTGTTAGGCTGGAAAAAATCTGGCTCTGTGTTTCACTCTCTATTCAAAAAGACATAGATAAATTACCAACTGTGCCATGACATCTCTGCCTTCCTGTGAGGTGAAGCTCTGAATATCAAACCATGGTTCTTCATGGGTGGTAAGGGTAAAGAACAAGTGAAAAATTGCCTACCACTGACTGCTAGTGCCATGAATGAGTTCATTCTGTACACCAAAAGTTTTAGTGAGGGATATTCTGGAGGCTTAAATTATACAGAATTTATGCTCCGTGAAATGAATTTGTAATATCACCATACTATGAGGAAATAGCT
The DNA here is from genome assembly GCA_013399225.1 of Rhipidura dahli. NCBI lineage: Eukaryota > Metazoa > Chordata > Aves > Passeriformes > Rhipiduridae > Rhipidura > Rhipidura dahli. The sequence goes on along the minus strand of VXAC01001101.1, from coordinate 28,815 downwards.
AGTGTGATTTATGCCATATATTACTATTATAATAATAATTANATCTTATTTTTATTATATAAATATATTACAATTTTACAGGAATAAAGGAATCTGTACAGCTTCAGGTAATGAGACAAAGTAGATGTTGAGTAAAAACAAAAATAATTTCAAAAGCTTTTTCTGTTTTGTCTGTCAGATCTGACTCCACAGCCAAAATCACATCAGTCTCACCACAAAGACTATGATCTTGGAGGCTCATCTTCAGAGCATGCATGCCCCATACACCCACCAGAGCTCAGGCAGCACATCAACCCTGCTGTCCAGAGGTGCCCCAAAGCAGACTAGAGGTTGTCTGCAGGATTTGTGCATGACAGCTCTGGCAATCTAAGCCTACAGTAAAGGTTGGACTAAAGTAGGACTACCTCCAAGTAATGCTACCAATACCAGACATAAGGGTCAATTGCATGAATATATGGATCCAGCTCTGGACCATATCAATACTAAAAATGTAACTCCAATACCATATCAGAATAAAATTTCAAAAGCAACTTTTCACATCCACGTTGAAATATAAAGCATGAGGGACACTAAAAGCCATTTCAGAGAGATTTTATGGGAATCATCTTAATTATAGTTAGCTGAGAAACACCACTTACCTCAAGAAATTTGCAGTATGTAGAGACTTGTAGATGCAGTACAGCAGCAACTGTGTGATAATTTCACTTTGTTCTGATACCTGGCCTCAAAGATGTTATGCTACTCTTTAAATATTTCATGTCTATGTACTGTCGTGAGATTTATTATTTATGCAATAGAAGAAAGATCCAAAATTTTTGCTTGAATAAAATACTACTATGGCAAAACGACTCATCAAGGTTAACCATTCTTCTTGCTTACTACCTTCAAAAATTACATCCTCAAGAGGGATTGCACAACCAAGTCAGATAGTGTGGGCAAATTTAATTAACTAAATGTCAGAGTCCACAGTTGTTACAGATGACATAAAGAGAAAAAAGAGATAGGGCATAACCTTGAGGTACTTGTTATTGCTGCCAAATGCTTTAAAGGATTGTTCACTTGGACATGAAGCCTTCAGTCTGTGGCACAATTAATATACGTGTGGATCACATTGTGTCACTCAGAATAAAATTCCAATATGATGTTTCTCACCCTCACTGAAGAAAGTCCAGGGTGTAAGGGAATAAAATACAAAGGCCTCTGCCAGAGCAGATCTGGCACCCACACTTGTTAGACAGCAGAGATCTGGACCCAGTGCTGCTCTTTAATTGCAACCACAGCAGGGAAGCCCAAGATTTCCCCAGCTCAGGCTTACATTGGCAAATGGCCAGTGACCTTGGGCTGGCCAAGTGTTTGTATCAAATGATGAATCTGAAGATGTCCTCTGCCTCACATCCAAGCAGGGCTGCTGGGTGCTGGGCTGCTGGGACCTGACTGCCCCAGCCAGGAGGAGCTGGGCAGCAGGACCCCAGGCATTGTCTGGAAGATCTTTTTTTATGTCACAGCAATGCTAGCTTTACAAAAATAAATGTACAATCTAAATACTGAACAGATTTTTCATTCCCTGTTCTGTCTATTCTGGTTTTGGGGAAGAAAATTTACCCAAAAGTATTTGTTCATTTTATTTAAATCACAAAAGAGTGATTAAAAATCTGCCACTGGCTGAGCTATCATATCCTGTAGATGTTCTTGTGGGCCAGTGAAAGCTTGAGGTGTGAACATCAAGTTTAGCCCCTTGATTTGGGAGAGACAAAGGAGACAACTAATTTCAGGTTTGCCTAACTCCAGCAAGAGGGATCCTTCCCGATCCCTCCTGGGAGCCCTTGGTGCCCATCCACTACCATCCCACAGAAAGGGACAGAGCAAGTCTAGAACTTGCTTTCCTTTATAAGTGCACACCAAAGCAGTGCAAAGATTATACAGGACTGCCAGAGAAAAGAGTAAAACCTACTGTCCCATGATGTCATGAAATGACCCAATGACTGAAATCATCCCATGACTTAGCATTGTGAAGAAGAAACTTACCTAAAATTCCCAATAAACTTGTCACAGTGCACCCATATGCATTTGAAACTGGCCTGGGAGTGGCTGAAGGAAGCAGCAAGAGGAGTACAGAGCTAATTAAGTTTCAAAAGCAGAATAAGAAATGAATGAGGAGTCACATAGAGAAATAAACATTTAACAGAACTTCTGGAAAGATCTGCAATAAACTAACCATCTCACAATAAACCCTAGAATAAGATGGAGGAAGGAAGGGGAAATTAGATACAGTGGCTTATAGGAATAATTCTGCCCTAGCAAAATAATTGTAACGCTTATAAATGAGACAAATATATCAATCCTCCAGTTTGAGCTATCATAAATAAACAGGAAAACACGCTGCAGGCTATTAGTTTTTGGAACCACAACATAAAGCAATTTTGTTTTCTTTTAAGAGAATACTGGATATTTATAGAGTAACATAATGATTACAAGATAATAATTATTAAGGCTTAGCAGATAATACTCTATATTTGATATTTCACTAATATGCAGTGGGGTAGAGGAATTTTTATTATTTGTTGAGAAGTCCATAGAGCCATCTCTAAGCAATTATGGGAAGTAAAAGTGTTGTTCCTAGGCAGAAACAACCTTCAAAATTTTCCAGGCAGCCTCATGATAAGAGAAATTTTCCCGTACTGTAATCACTGTTGGGAAATTGCCCTTTCCAGACATCCTTTCTTAGACTTTGTTCTGATAGGAATGAGCTAAAATAAAAGCACGGAAAATGAATGCACACAAAGAGAATTTGTTGTTTGATTCACATTCCCCAAAGAGTGTTAATGCCTTCAGAGATGTCAAGTCATAAAGGCTGTACTGCACAGAAGCACTGTGTGAAAGAAGAGATGAACATTGTTAGAATTCAGAAATAATAAAATAACATGGTTGGCTGGTACAAGTGACATTTGTGATTTACACCAGCTTAGGGTCTCTCATTGCTGATGCTTTGATACAAATCTTGAAACACACTCTGGTTAAGTGCCTTTTCAGGCAATTTTCATGTATGCATACCTTGTTTAAGTATAGAGTTCTCTTACACTTGACCAGTGGTATACTCAAAAACCATTTTTTCCTGAAAATACGGGCTGTACATTAATGAGGAGGATCAGTCACAGCAGAGCTTGTTCTCCAATGGGTCCTGACTCTGTCCTGGGTAGTTTCTTCTCCCCAGCAACTTCACTGCTTCCCTGATCTCTGCTATTCCCTTTTCACCTCACCTAGAAACACAGAAATGAAGGAGAAAGGGAAGACCTTTACTCCCATCTGCCTCACCTGGATTTAAAGTATCCTGCTGCATCAGAGGGAGGGTACTGGAAGAAGGGGGCTCTACAAGGGTAGTGGTTATGTGAGTGTGACAAAAATACAGTTATTTGCTCATGAAACTTTTCATTGTCAAATATTCTTAATGATAAACGATCAGAAGGTTGCTCCTCTTCCTCTTCAGAAATCCTTTTGTGTGCTGTCAGGCTGCGGTGCCAATCATCACACAATGATGAGATGCCAGAGGTGGTACTGCAGTGTTGGTGTGCTGGGAAATATTTTTTGCCAGTTGCCAAAGTGGTTTTGAGCAGGGCATGATGCAGCCCGAGCACACAGCAGAGGGGCTGTCTGTGAGAAGGCTCATTAGACCAGACAAAAATCACACCAACACCATACTAAAATTTAATAAGGACAGTCAGTTCCAGGTGCCCAGGAGCATTATATGGCACTTTTTAATCTACTACACCTCCTAGGCCAGGATCCTATTCCCTGTGGTACCCGTGTGAGGGGCACTATAACCCTTGTTACAAACCATCATTTTACTACTGATGCTGTGTCCAAGCAGCAATGTTTTGGGGTGTTTGAGAATGTTTTTTTCAATCAAAACAGCTCCAGCTGGGATCACAGCACAGCAGAGTTATCCCACTCTCAACTTGCTGAGAATGAGGGTGAGGAGAGGGCACACTGCCTTGCTGGAAATCCCATCAGCCTGGGGTAATTAAAGAGAAAATGCCAGATGAGCCTGTCTGTGGACCTCACTCAGCAAACCAAAGCACAGCCAGTGCTTGATGAACATTCCTGGTAAGGGATGCACCCATCCTCGCTAGGATGGAGAAAAACAAAATAATCATATCCTGACTGTCAGCCACAGAACATTTTATCCCAGCCATGTGGGTTTGGGGGGTAAGCCTGGTGAATAGCACTGCAAATGGATTTTAAGACTACCTACTGAATGTAGCAAAAAGTCTAATTAGCATAGAACCTCAAGTCTGGAAGGGCTGAGCACGGAGCACCTTCATTACCCACCAAGTCATTTAAAACAGAATAGACAATTAACCTGCAGTCACTGATAGGCAGTGGCAAGCACTTTAGCACTCTCTCAGACACTGTTCATTTTCTTTTCAAGGGAAAAATTAGAGGTAAACTATTAAAACAAGACATACATGTTGCATTTAACCAGAAAAATCAGCCTTCATTGAACTTGGATATGGCAATCTCATATCCACTCTGTACAAAGGCAAAATCATTCACTACTGTATCCTGAATCCTCAAAGCATAATATTAGTAAAAAAGCCCTTCCTATTACTGCATACTGAAAAAAGAGAAAAATCATGAAAGATAAAACCTGAATAGAAGGAAGGAAGGAAGGAAGGAAGGAAGGAAGGAAGGAAGGAAGAAGGTGGGGGTAGTTTCGAAAGCTCAAACACAGTACATTCAGATAGAGTTAATTTCCATTGATATTTTTCTATGAATTCAAGTGCCTGAAAAAAAAAAGTTTTATTTCTTTTTTTATGCATCTCTGCTGTTGGAATTAACCCTTAGAGGAGCAAAGAGACTGATGCATATTCCTGCATACACTCAAAGCCAGTTGTGCTACTTACACCTTTAGATCAGCTTCAAAACAAATTGTAGCAGGCAAGCAATTGTTAACTCCTAAGTGCCTGTGTGGTTCTGTTGTTTAGATCTCGTGAGACTGCTAAAGCCATCACTTCAGGCTCACTGTAAGAGCTACGTCAAATTATTTTGTAACAATTTGAGTTCTTATAGGTCTGTTATTTACCACTTCAGTGATTTAAAACACAGTGGAAATTTCTGTGGGTTTTGCTGCTGAACTGAGCTAGATTGACTGGAGAAGGGGGGAGAGAGAATGTTGTGAGCAAACAGTAATAGTTAAATGAGGCTGCTGATTATTTTGGTGTTGAACAAGTCTGCCACAACAGGTATCACCCTTAGTGAGCTTTGCAGTATTAGTATGTGCTACTTCAATTATTTTTTCCTCTTAATCCTTTTGCTATATATTCATCCTTTTCTCTACATATTCCTTCTCCTTTTTGTGATTGCCTGTCTGTAAGACTTTCAAAGGACAAGTAATACATTGCAAGAGTAAAAACTTGAGACCTTTTTTGAAAGAACAGTGTGATACTTCTGTAACTGTGCAAGTTAGAGATGGACTTGAATCATGCAGGCTCCTCAGCCTCTACCCAGTGCACGATTTTCCTTCACTGTAGGCCATTTCATTTTTAGACATCTCAAAAGATGGAGATTTCCCCTTCTCTTCTGCCATAACCTAATCTTCTGCACTGAACAGATGTTGCCCCAAAAAGCTACTCAGAGTCTTAACCTGACTTTTTATGGACTACAACCACCTTTCCATTACAGCTGTGCCTAACCTCAGGGTAGTCTGAGAACAATCAGTGACTATTGCATATAAATACCACTTGGTAGGAAGAGGTATATGTGCTGTTAAAGTACATAATTGGTGGCCTGCAATGCCCTCACCTTACACCCAGGTGTGTTCCTGGATATGCTGCAATAAGGCACTTCAGGAGGTATTCTCACCATCTAACTTCAGCTGGTCTAACAATGGCCAAAGGTAGCCTCCTCACTGCAGGGCTTCAGATTGCTCTCTGGAGATGGCTACTCTTTCCATGAACTCTGTGAGGAGTTTAGGTGGTTCATTTCAGTGTTTCAACTAGATGCCTACAGTTTGAGGACGTGAACACCCTACTTTGTGACTTTGCTGTCTTAGATCTCTTCTGGCTATGCTATATATCATACTACATGACAAATTTGAGCTCACAAGATGGTAATTATCAAGCTCTCCTCCTTTCTTTTCAGACTTGCTCACCTAAAGTGTACTTTTACAGCACTTATTTCTTGTGAACAGAATATCTCTTCCCTACTGCTTTATCTCCGTTCTCCTTACTTCTGCTGTATTTCTCAGCCTATAATAATTGTTTCTATTTCCACTCAGTCTGATGTTTGTTCAATTTGCATAACTTCTTCATTCCCAACCTGAAACCAGCAGTGATCTATGAGATTTAAAGAAGGTCAAAAAGACAAATATTTCCTAATCTGGCAGAATATTAATATTCTGTCTCAGTAAGAATATCATATATAACAAAATACTTTTTTTTCCTCCAGATCATGTAATTGTCATAAGAACGCAATATTCTATGCTTAAACACATTTATCACCTCTGTTACTTTCCCTTCACTGTAATATACTTTTATTACATTGGCTAACTAAAACTTATGATTTGTTACAGATCTTCCAGAGCTGCTGACAGAGCTAATTGCTTAATTGCCACTGATCATACTCTGGGTAACTTTATTATCAGGTTTGATGTCACCTCCAATCCTTTTGCCCAGAAGCTTTATAAGACTCTAACATTTATTGAATTTGGCCAAACAAATTGACCATGCTGCTTCATGTGAGAGCAAGGTTTAGTAATTTGACTGTATCTTTTACCTGGGAAATTTCAAACCAGAGCATCCATTTTCAAAGGTCACTCATTTTATTTCATTTCACTTTCCTTACCCCAGTCTGTTTGCTTTCCAGTAATTCATTCCTGCTTTTCAGTTCATTCTGGGGTGACAGAGCTCATTACCCCTCCAGAATTCAGGAGAAGAATACACTTCATGTCTGATGTCATGCAATGATCCAGAATCACTAATGATATTCACCAGCATTTCCACATGCAGTAGAGGATCTGACAAATAGAACATTCCTGAAGGCCACCTGCATTCTTCACTGCATTCTGACCATGCAGTCAGAAATATTTTTTGTCATGCAGGCACAGGTAGAAACCCAACAGAGCAAAAGATGGGGTCCAAATAACAAATTACTTAATTCCAGATTTAAAAAAAAAAAAAAAAAGAGAGAGAGAATTTATGTGGGCACATAGCCTAAAACAATATTACTTCTTAAAGGCTGGGTTACACACTTTCTTTCTCTTCAGTAAAGTTACTTTTTGTCTGGCTTCTTCCCGTACTTTCTGCTTTTTCCTAAGCTCTTCAAGTGATATTAAGTTTGTTATGTCAGCATGTTAGTCAATCCTATTGCAGCTTTTATCAAACTGGCAGACTCTGGCTCTGTGGTGTTTTTATGACATGGTTGCTCTGACAGATTGCTCCCACATGACTCTGGAAAATACAGTGACTCAAAGGAGCAGCTAGGAGCATGCACTTTCAGCCAGCTGCTTTGATGGATTAGAAGCTCTTCCAGAGCCTGTCATAGGGAGAGGTTATAATGCTGCCTTCCCAACACATTCGCTTGCATCACATTTGCTTGCACTGAGACTGTGCAAATTGTTGCCATACTAATTTCAGAGATAATTAGGAAAAGCATTAACCCCAGGTTCCTCTCTGTTTTGGTGTCTCATGCATGCAAATATAGGAAGTTTGGTGATCAGTACTCTCACAGTTCATGATCCTGTCTTTTGATAATAGACATTGGATGTTTCAGAAGACATGCACGAGGTGGTCCCAAAATAATGGGTGTTTAAAATTACTGTAGTAAGTTTATTGCAGCTCTCACTGCCTAAAGGCAGGTTTATGCCTTGAAGTGAGTGAGATTGCAATCAATGAAAACCTCTGTTAAAGTTTATTGTTCTTCCTGTTGTAGAACTTGGTCATTTTGTTGGCTCTTGAAAAGACGTATTTAATAGTTCTGCTAAAATCCAAAGTGACACTAGTAGCATGCAGAAATTAGATCAATAATTTTTATGCTCCTCGTGCAGAAAAAAAAACCTATTTTTTCCACCCAGCCACTTTCAGTTTCTCAGCTTCTAATCTTGTCATGTGCTTTTCTAACCATGGATTACTCATTTGGATAAAAACAAACTGATGGTTTTCCTCCTCTAAACTCCTTGTTATTTTTAAATATTCCTGACATGAGGTTTCTTGTTCCCTTCCTTCAAAACAAAACTAAGTTCAGCCTTCTTCTTCCCTTTTTTTTTTTTCTTTTTTTTCNTTTTTTTTTTTTTTTTGTCCCTATGTCTATATTGTTTCCCAGTGCTTGTCTTCATGTTCCCTGTTTGCTGCCAGTGACTTTTGCAGCCTTTGGCCACAAATCATACTCATACTGAAGGTCATAAATCTCCATATAGACACATATAACACTTGTTTAGACAGTGTCCATACTCATACAGGAGCCATTTATATTGCTTATAAGTAAAGGATGTGGCAGAATGGGAAGGTAAAAGTAGGAGAGGGAATGAAACCAAGTGAGGTTCTGTGGTGATCAGAGATAAAATGAGCAGTAGATGTTTCCAAACTCAAGGTTACATTCACCTTGCTACCTCTGCATTATTAGCAATCTCCAAAGGCTGATTTGCATTGTGGTTAACTGCATTTACCAGTGAAATTTGGTATTAAATTTGCAGGAAATCTTAAAAATAAATATAAGCTTTGTTTTTCCTTTTCTCACCCAAATTCCTACCTTATTTTTTTGATGTCTATGCTATTTGTTATACAGTGTTTGATGCCTCAGCATGAACTGAGTTCATATTCACATGAACAAGTTCAACATGAACAGAGTTCAACATGAACATTCGGTTTGTGGGAAAAATCATGTCTGTATTTCAGGTAGCTGTTAACATCAAAAGTGTATTTGTATTTGTTATTGCTTTATCAGCTTTAGCATGCAAAAATAGATGATCATTTACAGTACCTTCACTTCAGAAACCAAATCTTTTTTATTCAGTAACTCCGAGTAATACAGAGCATGTTGCATTTTTCAGATGAAGAACCCATTCATTTACAAGTTGCCCTGTTAATGCTTAAAGATTAGTTAGCATACCTAACACCTTGCTGTGTTTTAAAAAATCAGTATGAATAACTTCAAGATTTTAATCTTCTTTATAATTTTATATGTACCCATAGCACCTATGATCAATTTTCTACCATATTGAAAGGGCAATTTAAAAGTTTGGCAAGATCCCTGGGCCAAAATATTCTGGAATAAATTTTCTGAAATCTGTTTGGTGGCATTGAAGGAACTTTCCTCCTTAATAAAGGAATTTCTGCTGTTAAATGCACACCAGAAGATGTCAAATATTTATTTCTAAGTGTTTGTCCAAAGCACAGTATTAACCCTTTCAAAGATAGAATTATGTGCATGCTGGCAACCACTTTAAAGTATTTAGGCATCTCTAATTGTAATCTGAAAATGGGGTTCAGAGATTTTTGTTGTCGGTGTTTCCTTTTTCTCCCTCCCTCTTCAATGTCTATCATGGCAAACACTAGGAAAAGAGATAAAAAAGCAGGTTTCCCATTATAGGACTTATGGCTTTGGGACTGCAAGGTGCACCAAGAGATAAGAATTCAGAATTTAAAAAGAGCATGATAAGACTCTCTAAGACCATTTCACTCTCTGAAACTACCTGTTCTAGGAGACCTTTTCTGGGTGTGCATTTTATTTATCCGAGAGCTGTGGTCAGTGAAACAGTGGCAATTGGCTACTGCAGCTAGACTGGAACCAGTCAATAATACATCTGCAAAGAGCTGTTCACTGTGAGTCAGACTCTGGTGAGCAGACTGTTATAAGTACTCCTCAAATATGTGGACTGTGAGAGGGAAGGAGAGAATCAGAGCATTTTAGACAGCAGTGCTTTTCCAGATTTAGAAATGCATTGTCAAGGTTCATCTGTACACCAAATTACTCATATGCTAAGTGAAGGCTACTCTTACTACAGTGCACCGTTTGTAAAATATTTAAACAGGGATCAGAGTAGGAATGTAAAAATCATGTACAGTCTAGGCTGCTTCCCACACATACACCAGAGCAAATAATGATGTGATTTGAGAGACATAATGACAATATTGTGCCTATAATGCATTTGCCCAAAGGTACACTTGTGAATATGTTTTCTATTCATTTCTGTTCTCTACTGCACGTTTCCCTCAACTTAATTATTCCATTGATTGTAATTAAGTTCCCTCTAAGTCTGAGTGTGGAGTGCATTTTCAAAATAAATATGAGCAAGCTGACTTGCTTCTGAAGCTTTTTTAAACTCTCTCAGCTCTGTAAAATGCCTATCAGACACTTTATATCTGAGAACACGAATGCCTTTTAGAGACTTTCTGTGACTTTATCCATTTTAAAAAGAGAAAGAGAAAATCTGTTGATTTAAAAACAATTTAAATCAAACCTATGGCAATTTTTAAATTTATTATTCCTATTATTTGTATAATATTAGCACCTATTAAAAAGTGAGCACCCCTACAGAGATTAATATTGCTTCATTTCAGAGACTGAACAAACATGCATTAAGGAACATTCCCTGTCCAAAAACAAGGCTTGTACATGGGTACCCTGGATAGTCTGAAGAGGAGAGCAGAAAGTATGGTAGTAACTAGATAGTAGCAGAACTAACAGTGTAACTAGATATATTTTTGGCACAAAACTGTAGTCTCAGTTTGCCACCTGTCTAACCATCTCAACATTGCAACCTATTTTCATAACCTGAAGAAATTATTTGGATTCTCAAATGTTTATATAATATTGATCTGCCTCAACTGCACCGTGGAACCCAATATCTGTTTTTTCCTCTCACTACCCCAAAGCCATAATACTCCCACAAGAGCAAATAGTGTTGCAGTAGCTTTATAATATAAACAATAAATTACATGTATGTTTATTAGTTTCTGGGATGAAGGTGCTGTAAGAAGCTTGCATGTAGTCCATTTTCATCTAGCTTAATTAATGACCACTGAGATTCCTTAATACCTCAGCATTACCATGTCCAGTATAATGCATCGATATTATGCAACTGTAACGTTCTAAAATAGGATAATTTTAAATCCATAGGTATTTAAAGATTTCTTGTGACAACAGAAGCCAGATTTGAATAAAAAAGAAAAAAAAAAGGAAAATACTTAGAAACAGCTAGCAAAATCTTGTGTGCACAAGAGGGTATAGATTTGGATACAGTATATCATCAGATGAAACATAGCATATGTAAGACCATATTGTAGCAAGATGAAGTCACATTTTTACATTAAGCCCTTTTGTGTCTTCTTAATATATCCAAAATAGAATGGATATCCAAAAACATATTATTACAAACAACTGATATTTGATAATTCTTAATAAATATTTGTTGAAACTAGTAATGAAATTTTTGCAACAGTCAATAATATTTTGTCTATAACATACCAGGTGGTATGGTGACAGTGTCATTCTGAGTTCCCAGTTTAATTTCCCAAGTTTTGTAAGTTCCGTGCTTAATTTCATAAAATCTGATGTCTAAAATAGATCAGGTGAACTGCACCATGCACATATTTCTCCATCAGCTCTCAAGGGAACACAGAGCAGCTGTCGATACCCAGACTGTACCGATCTAAAATTAAGCAAGATAGTTCCCATCCTTTACATCATTTGACTTGATCTTTTCTGGTCAATCAAGATGGTAACTCTGAAGACTTAGCTCTGCATTAAAGCCCATGAAGTAGTGCAGAAAGAGGGGTTTACCATAAAAAACCAAGAAACATGGTTCATCATTTTTTATGTTTGCAGAAGTACATGAAAGAAGCAGAACATGCATTTCATTGCATCTCTGGTGACACACATCAGCTTGTAGCTATGGATCTACTGCCTATGGATATAAATGCCTGTTGTTCTCCAGCTGTTTCTGTTTATTTATTAAGTCTGAGCGGAAGAGGATACGATGCAGTATTACAGTCCTGAGCACGACTCTCCTCATACACTGAAGTTTCTGAAAGAGGGAAAGTAATGGTTCGCTCCTCAAGTGGTGATATTTTCACTGAATTTTTAGATTTAGTATTCCCAGAAAAATGCTGAAATTCTCTTTCTGTTGCAGCCAGCAAGAGTGAATTATCACTGTTATTTGATTCCTCACCTTGCACAAGTGGATCTTTTTGATGCTTTAGGTTTTAATTCTTATATTTTTCACATTCTGTACTGCTTAGCGTGTGACTCTGAAATTTCTTGTAGCCTGTTCATTTCTGCTCTCTCGTGCTGGGCAGACACAACAAAGCCTCTCCGGGCCTGCTCTCCAAGGACATTCTTACTGTCCTAGGCCCAAAAAGTATAAACCAAAGACCCTCTGAGGTGGGCAAGTTGAGGAGAATTACATCATTAAACTGAAGCTTTAATTGGAGAATTAACCCTGATATGCAAATGAACCAAACCTAAAAAGGTGTGAAGAACTCGTGACCCGGGGTCCATCTCAGGGTCCATCTGGGCAGCAGCCTCTGGCTCCCCAGGGGCACCTTTGAAGGTCTTTGAAATAAATACCTACCTTTATTCTCATTACTCCTGTCTGGTCTCTGTGTCTTGGAGGCCTCTTGTAGTAGCAAATGTAAGAGGACCAGGGGGTCATCAACTTGCAGTGACATTGTGTCAAGACAGAAGAGTAAATAAACTGCCAGCCCTCAGTTTTTAGCATTTCTGGGGTAATGTGGGAAAGGTAACCAAATTTACGGTGGCAGATGTAGCATACATGAATCACCGTTTTGGCATAAACATACTAAGTATTTTGCAGACCATATGGTAAGTCATGTAACAGCTTAGAGGAGCCTTGCATTCACTACACCATAGTGTCTTACAGACTTACTCCCGCTGTTGCTGCACTTGGATCAATTTATGGATAGATACAGGGAATAAGGGATCATTCTGTGTCATGACAAATCTAAGGTGTTTAATTTCTCTCCTGTCTTTGGCTGGGATGGAGGTAGGTTTCCTGTCAGCAGCCTGTGCAGTGAAGTGTTTCAGCTTTGTGGCTAAAATAGTGCTGATAGCACACCAGTGCTTGGCTACTGCTGAACAGTGCTTGCACATTGCCAACATGTTCTCTTTTTTCCCACTCTGTCTCCCAGCAAGTAAACGGTGGGAGGACAATCAGTTGTGAGGATACAGAGCTGGGACAGCTGATGCAAACTCTGCAGAGCAGTATCGCGTACCTTCTGATATCAGAAATGAAAGACTGAATTAGACAAAGAAGAAGTATGGAACTTTGGGTTTCAGTGACCATTCCTCAGAGTCTGGTTTGGCATCAGTCCTCTTGAGGCAGGTGGTGAGTGATTTCTTTGTGTCAACTGGTTTTTGTGCTCTTTTCTTGGCCTGTTGGATTGGTTTTACCTTACCCTAAAAGCTTTCTCCCATTTTTTTTCTTGCTGTTCTCTCCCCTGTCCTCTTGCACCTGCTATGGATATGCCACGCTTTCTTTTCTTTGGACAATTACTTCAGAAGTGTCAAGTGGCCAACTTGGGCAACTACTGTACGATGCCATGGGAGCCTGTAGGGGCACTCACAAGAGTGCTCCAAATGCCATCAGTGGTGAAACTCCTTTTTTGCTTTGGTTCTCAGTAGGTTCCAGACTCAAGACAGAAGTGGATCATGTCCTGAATGCTCAGAAACACTGGCTAGAATCCAAAGTGAATAGCAGGAAGGTGGGCTTGCAAACCTGTGTCTTTGTCCAGCTGTAATTATTTCACAGTGGTGCCCACACTGGTTGAAATGAGGAATGGGATTCAGCCACAAAGGGGATCTTTGCAGATTTATTACCAGAGCCTGTCCTCTAACATTATGTTACAGTTTTCTGTGGGATTTATCACTTTACCACTCTTTAATCCCTTCAATATGGAATGCATTGATTTGGTACAGTACCAATTTTCATTATGTTTAATTAAACCAAATATTTTACAACAGTAAATTCACTCTGTCAATATGTTTACTTTAATCAGCTGTACATGTAATCTCTTCACAAACAATACCAAATTTATTCAAAAATATCTAGTTTCATTAAAACAATATTCCCTGGTGTAAAATATATTTACCTCCTTCAATTCTTTATTGATTGTATCAATGTCAACTCTTTTATGATTTTTCAAATGATAATTTGATGCTGACCATTTTAACACTTCCCCATAAATCCCATTGTCTGTATTTTTCAATTATTTATGAGTAATTTTTTCTTTTTTTTTGGGGGGGGGGTGTGTATTGGAATAGTCTGTCTTTTAATATTTGTCACATATTGAAGTCAAGTCTTTAACAACTCCACTGATCTTTTCAAAAGTATTCAGGCACAAGTTGTTTCATCCTGAGAATACCTTTAAATGTGACAGTTTTGGCCTGATATTATTCTAACCACTGGCAATAAAAAAATTAAATATTGCATTAGCATCCTCTCTCAGATGTCAGCATGAGATGGATAAGTCTGTTAAACATAAGGCATATAAACCTATTTTATCAGGACATTTTTAAGTTTTTCCAGTAGGTATCTTACCTTATTTTCTCTAAAAAAATTCAATGTAGAGAAATAACTGATAAATATTTGAGACTTTCTTCAACTGTGACACATAAGTTAACATCTTCTTGGGCTCACACCTGTATAAGACATCTCATGCTCTGTTGATATATTTAAGCATTCTTTCTCACTGTATTTGAGAAGAAGCCAGTGAGAAGGGCATAAGGGTAGAAAACCCTCAGAATATTTAAAGGTAAAGGCCTTAAAATCAGCTGGTGGCACCTTGTTTTTATGAGCCCTGGGCATGCTACTGCTTCTTCCTCTGCTTCTTCATCACATCATATCCATCTCCATTTATATCATGAGGCTTTCATGCAAGGCATTTCCTATGTTCATCCATGGTCTGCATTCTAACCTACTGATTTATTCTGATTGTTTTCACAAATTCTCTGTTTTCATTCTAAAAACAATTCAGATGTTTTTTCACCTTTTTTGTCAGGCTTGATTATTTTTAGCAAAAATAGCTTTCATGATTGCTGAATTGTGCTCTGGGGCAAAGGTTCATCATCTACTGCTCTTGCATGCAGTGCCAAATCATCATTCACATGAGCATATCTCATAATTTTTTTTTTCTTTCCAGACTGTGCATATTTTTTTTTTTTTTTGGTTTGTAAAACTGACCATTCAAAAGAACAAACTATCAGTATTAGTGGCCAGAAATAGTATTTTGTATAGCAGTAGCAAAATAACTCCATAAGAACCACCAGACTTTTGAGCAAGAATCAAGACCTGCTCATAGATCTTTTATAAAATTACTCTGACCTTGTTTCACCAGTTTTTCTATTAAAAAGTTTTTAATTTCATTGATTAGAATTATATTTTTTTCTAATAAGAAAACTCAAACCAACAAAACCCTAAAATTATAAGTGACCTGTGATAAAAATCTCCTCTCCTGGATCAAATTGTGCTACGACCAAGCAACTTCTCTCCACAGGTGTCACATAAAAGGTGTTTATGCCCTCTAACATATTAATTTTCTCCCTAAAATTAATTTTAATCAATATGTTTCTCTGTGATGTCTCAGTCTTACTACTACTCAACACATTTTCCTGTGCTTTTAAACTTTTGATCACTTTAAAGTTCAGAATACCTGTACACATTTCATTAATACCCACCCACTCAGGTATTAGTTTAAAAATGAGTACTAAATAATCTTATTTATTTGTACCACTAGCTGGTACTAATTTAGAGACCACACTAAGAAAGATAAGTTTCTCCATATCCTGATATCTGGATTCTTTTTATCAGCCTAATTTATAGACCCAAGAGCAAGAGATTTCATTTTTTTTCACAGTTCTTTGAAAGTCACTGCAAGCTTTCTTAAAATGAATTTTGATTTGATAAGAATTGTTTTAGATTAAAACCTTCAATATTTTTGTGTATTAAAAAAGAAGAAGTGAAAGTGAACAAATTAATTTGTGTTCTGCAACAAAAAAAAAATCATGGCAGTATTATTATTGATAATTGGAACTACTATAATGCATTACAGTTATAGCAATCAAATTGCCAATCTGGAATAGCTATTACATTTTTAACATTCATGAACAATGATGTAGATGTTGGTTCCCTGGTTATTAACTCTGCAGAAAAACTAACCCCCCTTCAGAATTTACCATATTTTTTCAGCTGCAAATTAAGGGAGAAAGAAACACAGCAAGTTTTTACAATACAAAATTTAAATGCTTGAACACTCTAGTAGGAAGAAGTGACCAAATCCAAATTTAAGTGACCACAGTAATGTGACAAGTCTCCTCAGTTCAGTATATATCTCCCAGGGGATCATTTTAACTTTTTTTTTTCAAATGGATTGCCACACTGAGAAATACTTTTTAAATATTTTTAAAGTTTTGCATGGTAGGTCTTCAGAAGACTGAGAGCCTGGACACTTCCAGTTGCAATTATTCTTTTTGAACATAGGCCAGTGGATTATTTAAGCACATAGTTTCACTAGAAGGTGTTTAAGTAGCTTATCTCCTCTTGAACAACAGAAACAAGTCTTATGAGCGTATTACTTTTATAAGGATTTTGTTTTAGCAGTTTCAGTCTTGCCTGTTAGTTTCCTTGTTTATTTATAAAGGGGAGCATGAAAAATGCCAGTCTAAATGCTAAAAAAATTGCACACAGAAGTTAAAAAGGACCTGACAGGGAGGTGAATATTTGGAGTAAGTCTTCCTTCACTTGAACCCTTCTTAAATCTCATCTTAGAAGATAGACTGAAGGGTCTGTCAGTACTGTGTATTTCATAGCAGAATAAAATTAAGGAGTTTAGAAAACCCTCCCTACCCTTATGATCAGCTAAAAAATAAAAGAGATTCACCTGGAATTCTGAATATATTTCAAAAGTCAATTATCTCCAACAGTGTTGTGTCTAAATGACTGTTAATAAGTATGGACTTCTAAAAATCAGGATATTATGGTCTGTACTTTGCACAGAGTCTCCAGAGCTTATCTGACTTATATTCACGCAATTTGCTGCATAGCCAGAAAAGTTCCTGTCTTTCCACACCCATCTACTTGTACATCTTCCCTTTACAGATGAGAAGACAAAGGAAGCCCTCAGAGTCTGTAAGAACTTGTACACAGACAGTAGTCCTGCTGTGGGATCACAGACTCTGGCATTTTCTCTGTGTTTCATCCTAAATAAGCTCTTCTGAAATTCTGAAGGAGATAACAGATGTTGTGGCAGGCAGGATCCCTTGCTGTCATCCTGGGAGCTGGGGAGGTCCCTGCTGATGGGCAGCCAGCCAGTGTTATTCACATCTACAGGAAGAGTGTGAGGAAAAACCCAGGGGTAGTCTGGTCTGATCTGGTCTATTCTGTTCTGTTCTGTTCTAGCTTGGGATGAATTGCAATACTTCAGATTTAAACACTGCTTAAATACAGAGATCTGGGGGCAAAACAGGGAGGTGGCTGGAGACAGAAGGAAAAAAAGAGCTTGAATAATTTATATGACTGGATTGCTATGAAGTCAAGATTTGATAAGTAATTTGATATCAATTTCTGCAGCATTAAGGACATCTCCCACCGGGCTTTGCAAAATGTTGTTATGGTGTGTCAGAGGAAAAGTGTTGCTTTGTCTTCTCAGAACTTTCTTCAGCACATTTGTAATCTGATAAAGTTTGTTTAAGGACTGATGTGCACAACAGCAGTTGTGGCCAAGATGGCCAAGAACTGTTCTCTTCCAATAACAGAGACCAGTTTGTGTGAAGCTGAACCCCCAACACAGGGTTATGATCAAGGACTCCATCAAGGAATTCTCTCACCTATTGGCACAAAAATAGACAGGATCAAAAATGTGAACAATTATGTGAACATTAATGTCAATATCTAGAAAAGACTGAGAATTGAATTCTTCTGCCCTGCTGAACAACAAAGTCAACATTCATGCTACATAGGATAAAAAAATTTTTCCAAATTGCAATTCAAGCATAAGAAAGCTTGATTTCAAAGATCTGAGATTCTTACTCCCTTTCCTTTTACTTCTCACTCTTTCCTAATGTTCTTAATAACAAATCTAAAAACCAGCTGGGACCTTATACAAAAATATATTTATTTTCTTGCTGTTTAAATTTGGACCTCCAAAAAATATTCATGCATTCTCCTCTCACTTAGACATTTTTATATAAGTTTAAAGCAGCTGACTACACATAGGTGTTATTACATATTTCCATATGTATAAATGAGATAAAAATCAGTCATAGTTTCCTACAATGGCATGCAATGCCCTTATGCTTGTGAACAGGAGACTGAGAAAATCAGAGGGAATATTTTTCATTTTAAAGTACGTTTCTCAGATGGTAAAGAATATTTACACCTACAGATAAACATTCAGGTAACATACTGTATTAGTCATAGAATATCTATAGTAAAATAAAATCTCGTGTTGAATTCTATCTCATATATGTAGGGTAGGTTTTAATCAGATTGGGAGACTTTTTTTTTGTAACCTTGCAAAAGAAGCATCATGCTTTTCTTGTATCAGATGTGAGTGAAGTTCAACATGAAACATACCACTTTAAAGGAAAGAAGTATCAATATCCACTAGCTATAATTTCAAATTACTTACTATAATGAGATGATTACTATCCAGGTTTAGAAGCAGAAGAGTTTACAACAAAATTCTCTTTTCAGTACTTTATTCTCAAAAGCAGATGACAGAAAACAAAGATAAAAGTCTAGTTTTCTGGTGAAGTTTTATGGTTTAACAGATTCTCAGTAAATAAGCTGGATATTCATTGCTTGCTCTTTTTCTATCCTCCTGATACTGAGAAATTCAATTTCCTTATTTCTTTTTTCCAGCTAAAAATCTTCACTGTCATATCTATGTAGATTTAAATTTTTACATAGCAAAACTTGGCCTTTACTTTACCTATCACTGACCTCTGCTCATCTGCTGTAGCAGCAGCAGTAACAGCAATGGCAGTGTCTGTAATAGTTTAGTGACTCAAATACAATGCCAGTGTTGTAATCTACTTCAGTGCAGTCAACAACGTTTCTCCAAACAAATGAATCTCCAGGTTTGAAGCATTTCTCATTACTCATGTACACTGCCATTAATTTGTTATGCAGCAGATCCAGAATGAGGGAATGAGCTGTGTTGCTGGTTTTTATATGATTTGGTTTTTATTGCAATAACTGATGGAATTATTCCCTTATCTACAAAAACACGGGCAGATTTATGCAATTTTAATATCTACAGCTAAATCCAGGCAGGTAGCTCAGCAGAGGAGTCCAGACATTCTCATGCAGCTCCAGTTATCCAGAGGTTTAGAACATCCCTTCACTGTCAACAGCAACCATAAAGGTAACATATAATGTTTAAATTACATTTAAACATTTACAGACAATAAGAACCAGCTTTCCTGACCAATGTATACCAACCAAGGTAATAAATTCCTGGAAATTCAAGCTAGTCCTTTGTTTTTGCTCTTGCTGCTTTGTGTTATCCCCACACTGTAAACTAGCCAGGCAACCTGCTTACTCAGGCTCATGCTCTATCTTTACCCCCTGCATTTTTCACCAAGACCCATAACCCTCTGGCAATAGGAATCAGCTGCAGCTGTGCTCTCCATAGAGTGGTGTCATCACAGTACTTTTCCAGTGATGTAAGGAAAATTCCATAAAGACCTCAATAAGCTTTTCTGAGTTCATCCACCTACTTTTCACTTCTCAGCTCTCCTTGGTGTTAAATTTGTCTTTCTTAACCTCTTCCTTCTACCATCCCATTCCTTCCTATTCCATAGCACAAAATCAGTTTTCTAAATGCTTACATGATGCCTGCAATAGCTCTGCTTATCCTTACTCACAGCTCCAGCCAACACCATGAGCATAGCAGCATTTACATAATTGTGCCTTACATATTGCAAAAACAAATGTTTTAAATAATTGTGAGTAAGATTGATTTGATCAGGAAAAAAAAAAACCAGAAAAGGCAAAAGTTCTCATGATAGAGTTGAGAGAAGTGGGAAGAACATCTTTTTTTGTATCAGTTTTAGATTTTATACTAAAGAATTATATAAGAGGTAATAAAACATACTTATCTACTTGCCAGTCTGGATGCTCCTAATGTTCCTAAACACTTTTTCTATCTGTGGTTTTAAGACTTTCACAGTACTTCAGAAACAATTTTTCAGTATGAGATACAACAGTGCAATATAGAACACACTCTTTCGTGCATATTTTACCTTTACAAGGTGATTGACATTTTTGGGGTGGGGTGTCAAATCATAACTAAATATTTTTGTTGTGTTAGTATTATCCTAATAGCTAATAAATTATACTGTTCTTGTTATGTATACTGGGGTTCTCTTGAGCAGGTGTTGTGCTGTGTGCAAACTCATACTCAGACTTATAAAAACCTCTCTGAAAATTTCTTCAAGAATCCCAACAAACAGAAGCAGGATAGCTTCCACTGTGTCTAACAGGGCCAGAGATATCTGGCCTCATTTTATATATTCCGTAGATGCCCAGTATCTGCCTGGGAAAAGCTTGTTCTGGAGCCCTAACTAATGGAGAGAGATAAACAAATTCAACTTGGTTCATACCATCTAAGAAATTAAGTACCAGTGCCTATTATGGGTGATAAATTTTGTGGAATGTTCTGGTATATTTCCTATGAGCCGAAGGTTTCTTTTTCCCATTTCTTCACACATATATAAATAGCTATATTTTTAATTAAATCAAATGATGAATATTTCATGCAAAATTACTATTTCCTTTCATAGATCACTTCTTGATGATATATCCTATTTCTTGATTTTCCTATATAAGTCTTTGAATCTCAGTGTAGTTGTCAAACATCAGTACTTTCTACAATTTCACGTTTTTGCTAAACAAGTGTGATTTCAAGTCTTCCTTATGTTATATCTATTCCTATCTTATTTATCCTTTATCATAAATAGCATAGCAGTCAAATTTTAAAAAAATAAATAATTAATTAACCATTAATAGAAATCTAAAGAGAAACAGTCTAGTATTTCACTTTACCAACTTCTTGGTAATGATAGTGACTGTTTTATAAGTTTAGGGGGTTTCTTCAGGTAATCTATATGAGTATTACTTAGCATATTCTTTACGCATTCTTCAGTTTTTCATCAAGGCCTTTTATCTATTCCTTTGCCAAGGAGCGAGGAAAAAAGCAGGCAGAGTGTTTAAAACTTGAGAAAATTAAAATATATCTTCAAAGACATTTTATCTTATTACTTACTTAATACCACAAAGTAGATCTATTTTCTTAAGGAAAGTAATTTTTGTCAGAAAAAAGTCACTCTTACAATACCAAAGTTGTGTGCCATATACTAGGGTTTTTGAAGATGGTAGAATTAATGCTTTTTGCAAGTCCTAGTATAGCTTTAAGAATTGGTCAGTGCTGATTTTGACATTGAATAATGTTTATTAAAAAAAACAGCACCAAATTTTCCTTTCAATACATTGCATCATAATTGCACCCACTGATGTAACTTCTGCTGTGAGGGAGAACATTTAGCCACTCTGCATTCACATACTGCCAAAATGCACAGTTCTAACCTGAATTTTATTCAGTTACTAATGGACAACACCTGCATTGATAGGAACGTGTGATTTATTCAACTAAGTTAATCAATGCTCCCATTAGCTTGGTATTTAACGCCAAGCTATTCGGGTTTGAAATAAGAAGGGGAAAGACATAATACCACATTTGGGAGCAGGTTAAAAAACCCCAAACAAAAACAACAAAAAAAAACATAAAATCAACTCTCATTCTGCCTATAGCCAAGAAAGGGATCAGAAATGATCTGAAAAGCAGGATGTTTAAGAAACACATTGCCTAAACACTATCTGAATGATCTTTTAAAATAATTTCTGAAAATATATGAGAGCCAGTGCTCTTCACATATCTTACTAAATTTTATTAATTGGTTTTCCTAATACAGTGATACATCAGTAAACTGCACCAGTGGATGTTTCAGAGCATTGTAACTGTCATAATATCTTATGAAGAAAGGATAAAACAGCTACTTCTCTGTTGACACTGACCCAGATAGGAAAGCTATCTTCATAAATAAAGTGTGCCAATATCCAAAATGAAAACAAAAACCTGTCAACTGACAGGAAGTTTTGAAGAATAATCTGCACATCTGCTATCATCCTTTAAACTAAATACTGGCTTCTATTAGCAAGAGAAAGAACATGCTCAGATAAAAGGATAAAGAGTGTTTGAAAAAATCAGTGAAAAGTAGCTTCTCAGTTTTCTAATTGGAGTTGGAAATATTTATATTCTTTTTGGGTTAGGAAATAGGAAGACTAATTAAATCATTATATGGACAAGTCACTTTACAAAAATAGAAATATAGTCCTGAATTAAAGTTCTTGAGCTTCTGTTATAAACATGAGAAAATCAAGGAGGGAAGAAGATATAAAATTGACCAGTCTGATATGTAAAAAGACTTATCAGACATAAATAATGGTAATTGTATTATTACTGTGATTTAATTAAAACAAAATGGAATTTTATTTATCAATGATATCATCATCATCATCATATTTTAACCCTACATGTCCACTGAACAGTCAAGAAGCTGAACATGGTTATCAAGAGCCTCTAATACTCTACATGGAAAAGATTCATTCTGTTATTTTCACAAATAGTCCTTCTAGGAACTTCCAAAGTATCTGGAGGTGATCATAGACCATTCTTTTAGGCTGGAATGATGCAAAGACCACATCTGGAAGGGCTGCTCCAGATCTGAGAAAGGCCACTCCATACTTACAAAGATTTTACATTCTTTCCCTGCAAACAATCATTACTGGCACACATAGAGCCAACCACTCTGGAGGAAGGATCCTGACATTTTGTTTGGCTTAAAAAAGCTGTTCTTATGTTCTTCTGTGATAGTTATTCTTTAATAGAAAAATGTGAATTTTAACATCTCTTCCAAAGACCCCAGTGTTAAGGGACAGATAAATTTTCATATAAATACTCTTTGGTAGGTTCAAAAATGAATATATAAACAATTTCAGTTCTAGATATATGTCCACAAAAGGGATTCACCACTATATTAATGGACTTTTCATCTGAGAATTCAAATTCTTTATAACCATTCCTTAATTAATCCTCATATCTAACCTAAATCTGATTCTTGGATTTCTTTGTAGTTTATATGAAAACTTGAATATAACCAGAAAATTGATCATGAAGACTTATTTGTTTCAAAAGGATATTTCCATCAACGTAGATTTAATGTTGGTCTATACTCATCCACAACAGCTGTGTTAAACCCAGTCAAAACAAACTCTACAAGCCAATGGTTTAGTACAATCTTACATTCCTCAGTTTAGTAACAAAATCCAAGGAGAAAATTGCAATGACTTCTGGACCTTGAATATGTGCTTTATCACAATATGAAGTCATTAGAGTCACAGTTGTCTCCCTTAAAGGCACTGAAAATATGACTTTGAAGAAGAATAACCTAAGTAAGCCCAGAAATGTGAATAAGGAGGATCTTCTCAAAGGCATTCTTAATGTGTGATGAAACAGACACAATTCAAAAACAGTCACAGAAGACAAAGAAGAATGTAATTTTAGACCAAGAATATAATCAACTTTAATAAGCATAATTGATTTTTCAGGAGTCTGAGATTGGAGAAAGAAAACTCTAAAAAAAGGTTTTCCTTACACAGAATCAAACAGAAGAATAACTCCTCAGAGGAATTCAAGGTGAGTGGTCTAAATGCCTCCAATGTAAGAGAGCAAAAAGTGTGAATGAGACACCATCAGTTGTGATACACTGGAAATCACATAAATATGTAGCATTAAATTTATCTCACCTTATGTAGATATTTTAAAATTATTTACCTAGTCTAAGTCACCTGATCACAAAAGAATGGCTCTCTCTAGGCGGGCATCTCCAAAGAGGGATTTGTGGCCTAAAGGGGCCCAAGAGTTTTTACAGCTTGTAGAGCCTACACTCAGCATCTTACTTTTTAGTAAAATAGTAGTAGTTCTATTTAAGCAAGGAATTAAAGAGTGGTGCAGTAAGAGAAGACACAATAATCACATTAGTAACAAAAAATTGTTGGTTTCTTCAAGGCCAGTTGCTGTTTGTTCTCCTGCTGTGAAAACAGACATTTCAAAGACCACTCAGCTTTTTGAAGACCAGCATTCTCCCAACCAGGCTGACCACTCCAGAGCCTGTTTCTCTCATTAACAGTGTCTCCCAAATATTTCAGTCCTTTCTAAATACTGGTTTATCTAAAGATCAGGTTTTCAGCCTAAGGTTCCTTTATTCCAAATTTCAATAAGGATCAGGCAAAGAAAAGTCTTTAGTGGACTCTAAATTGAATCAATATGGTCAGCAGCCCAGCTCCAGAGTCCCCGAAAAATACCAACCTTCAATCTTAACTCAGTTCTGTTATTAATCTGCCTTTTTGTCATCAGCAGTGCCTTCAATTAACAATATGCTAAACATGTTTAAAAAAAAAAAAACAACATTAAATTAAATCCTTGCTGTATATACACAGTTCACCTGCAAGGCATTTTGCAGTACACACATTTACATCATAAAGTGACACCACCCAGCTCCTGATCATTAGCCTTGTGGAGGATTGCAGACACCCACCTTGTTAAGGTGCTGCCCAGCTGTTTGGCTGTCCCATTTTCAGTATTCCACCTCTCCATTTGCACAGTCACAGGTCATTCTCTGCTTTTCAGGTGCATGGAGTAGTATTTCAGAGATTATTTATAACAAATATATCTGAGTGCATTACAGAATATACTACAAAACAAATCAAGTGAACAGGTCTTTCAGTGAATGGTGAAGATGAATCAACAAATCAAGACAAAAGAACTCAGAAAATGAAATACGAGATTTTTTTCTGTCTACAGACCATCAGCATTAGTGCTGAGATCAACAAGCAGGAAAGAAAACTGAAACATGGACATCCCAGAGGAGGCGTAGAGGGAAAGAAAATATTGCTGGAAGATCACAACCATAGCAGAATTGAAGACACGTCAAAGGCAAATCAGTGTTCAAATTAGGAGGAAGCATAAACAGGAATTTTACAGATTAGAGAGATTTAATCCTAATATCCAATGTCAGTACATGATTGTGTGTCTAAAAATTATTTTGAAGACTTTTGAAAATATATACTTTTATATTTGATCATTTCCAGAGCTTTAAATTTGAAAGATATTTTGTTTACTACAGGTTTGAATAAGGACTTTACCTTTGAGCTTTGTGTCATACAGAAGAACTCAATACAGCTTTTCCTTTAAGCATCTATCACATGGAAGAAGTGATTTCAATTATGACACCTATTCAGTTTGAGTACTTAAGACAAAATAAGGCTTCTTCTAGATGACAGCTGAGCTAAGAATTTTGCAATATAGACAAGTGACAAGGTCTCTGGAATATCCTTCTATAAATTAGAACTAATCAATATAAGCTATTGTTGAGCATTAAAAAAACCCCAACTTTTCAGCAAAAGCACAGAAAAATGGTAGTGTGTTTAACAATGTCAAGCAAGAAAAATTAGTGTGTCAGAAAGCTCCCTACTTTTCTATTTTTCTAAACTATAAGTTTCTAAATTCTAATTTCAGATCTTACAAATATAAAAGAAGGGGAAAATCTCTTTGTACAATTTCCTGTATTTTTACCATCTCTCCTGCAGCTGAAACAGCTTTGGAAGGAACAGCTGGGTCTGTCAGTACTTATGTTAAACAAGAAACAATCAAATAAATGTTTGTTTTGGTCTGCTTACATGAGTCGTTTTGAACTGGAAATTATTTGAACGTGATAAAATAGGTTCTACCTAGGTAGAACTTGACATATGAGAAACAAAGAATCATAGATTATGCTGGGTTGGAAGGCACCCATCAGGATCCCCAAGTCCAATTGTGCAGGACATCCCACAAGTCACACCATGTGCCAAAGAGAGTCTTTCAAATGCTTTTAGACTCTGTCAGGCCTGGGGCTGAGACCACTTCCCTAGGCTGAGACCCCAACCACCCTCTGGGTGATGAACCTTTCCCCGATATCCAACCTAAACCTCCCTGACTCAGTTTCATGCCATTTCCTTCATTCCTGTAACTTGTTCAGCAGAGTGAAGAGATCAGTACCTGCAACTCCACCTGCCCTCTTGGGATGTTGAAGAGTGCAATGAGGTTTACCCTCAATATCCTCTTCTCCAGGCTGAACAAAACAAGTCTCAAGATCTATATCAAAATATGAATTAAGAGGGTTTTTCATAAACTTATATTTCCTTTTGTGAGGTCTTAAGATAGCTAATTGCTGAACTCTATCACAGATCAAAGGCGAATATATGTTGTCTTAGGTTACAATGTAAGATACAACCACGAGGTATGTATTCTATTACCATCTGTGTAAGCTGATAAGCGAGGCAGTGTTCTTTATCCTCTGTGTGACTCATCCCTGATAACTCCTTTTGGGGCACTATCTCTGCTAAGTGGGCCATCAAAACCTCACTGCATGACTCATAAAATTACACCATCCCATTGTGAGATGCTCCACCCAGGGAGAGGAACCAAGCATTCCCACCTGAATATAATCTGAGGTTTGGAACACCACAGCTGGCCTTACCTACTGGACTCCCAGAGAACAAGAGCTACATAACCACCACTGGATTGCCAGAGGAAGACCAGACCCAACAGGGTGTCAGGTTGTATTCTGGCTCCGCCAGTGTTTCTGTACTATTGCATTTATTTCCGTTTTCCAATTCAATTGTAGTTCTCACTTTGAATCTCTCGCTGGTTTGCTTTCAAGATAGTACATCTTTCCATTTTTTGAGAATGTGGTAAATAATTTTTTGAAGGGGCAATTTTATATTACTGGTTCAGTGGAATCTAAGCAAGCCAAAGGAATGTTATTATTGAAGAAAGCATACAGAAAAAAAAATATAAACCATTTAAAATAACAAGAACTGAGTTACTGAAGTTTGCAAGATTTCATTTAAAACTATTTTTTTCCTTCCTTTATAAATTAAAAAACCAAACTATAATAAAAGCCAAAATCAAACTACTTCTATTTTATGAAAATAATCCTCTTATATTGACCCAAGTTGAATTATTTCTGAATATATTGTTTCATAACAGACTTCATATATCGTTACATTTTTATGATGTAAGGGGAAAAAACAATCCAAGTGAAGGAATTAACTCTTTGATGGGAACACAGTTACAGCCAGTTCAACTGCTTACCTTCTTCTCCACCTGGCTAAACTCTTGATCAGCCTCAAATTAAAAGTTTTCTCTCACTACACTCCACTAGACAACCCTTAAAATATTCCAGCTCTGAGTAAAGGATTCATGCTTCCTGGAGGTAGGTCTTCAAGGTTCCCCTTTTGAGTCCATGGGCCACCATTTCTTGAACTCTTCCAGAAGAGATGAGTATTTAGGTGTTGCTTCAATTCTCTGAGAACACAATAATGGTAAGCATGTTTCCTCTGAGGTAAACATCAATAACTAAACATTTTGGCTAGTAATTTTCTTCATCATCTTCTCCATCAGAAGTGGCTGCAATGGAAGTGGATGATGTTCCCTCTTTCAGTTGAACCACTGAGTGAATGTATAGACTGAGAACCAGAAAAGAGAGAAATGATCCTGTTGCTACTCATCCTTTGTTCCTAAAGGCATTTGTGACATGGACACACTCAATGCACCTTGAGGTCTAATGGTAGTAGGTGGATGAGAGCTTGTAGCAGTTACTCTCTGGCACGTTTACAAAAAATCTTTGTTTAACAAAGCTGTGTTCATTCCTTTTTGTAGACATTTTCATTAATAACTTGGATACCACAGTTGGAGTAAACAGTGCAAGGTGCTGCTCCACCTGTTTAGTATGTGTTGCATTTGTTCAGGTCCATGTTCTTAACTGACCTGCAGTGCACCTGGCTGTTGCTTGCTTGATTAACCATGCTTATTATGCAAATGAGAAACATGGCTGAGAGAAGTGTGAAAAATCAGAACACAACAAAATACCATAGAAAAAACAACACAGAAACAAAGCGGCCTTCCAGAATCTGGGAATTCCTAACCAAGAGGCTGGCTGCAGTTAGAAGCAAAAGTACCAGAACTTGAGAGCCCTTGTGGATACAAAGCTGAACATAAGCCAGGAACTTACCCTTGCCACAAAGAAGGTTAAACATATCCTGGGTTATATTAGGCAAAATATTGCCTGCAGGTTGAGGGAGGTGATCCTTTCCCTCTACTCGGCACTGGTGAGGCCACACCTCAAGTATTGTGTCCACTTCTGGGAGAGAGCCATAGACATCCTGAAGAGAGTCCAACAAAGAGCCACAAAGGTGATCAACGAAAGAAGGGAGGAAGGAAGGAAGGAAGGAGAAAACACCTTAACTGACAATAAATTCACTCTTCTTTCTTGACCATAATATCCCTTTTGCACCAATCATTTCCCTTCTGAGCATGCCCAGCCAGATATGTCCTGGACTAGATGAATTTGCTCCGGGAACATGATCCTGGATCTCAGAAGCCAGACATCTCTCTCTTAAATTCACAGCAAGGGTTTAATCTTCTGCACATGCCTAACAAATCCACATAGGATTGGATTGCTCACAAATGCAGTTCTAAGTGCAGGCAATAGAGTCCAGAATTCTCTATAATTTCTGTTGTGCCTTACATAACAAGGGGGAATTTCTGGTTTCCAAGGTAAGCTGAATTGATTTTGTAATAAAATATTATTATAGATTAATTATAGATTAAATAATCTCTAATTTATATATATATATATATA